>JBBPMP010000004.1:0-174490 GCA_038090395.1 Boletales sp. KT-2023a
GTAAAAAGTAGCAGGAAACGTCGATCGGATGGGCACACCACGTAACCTTGGGTTAGCGTCGAGACGGTACTTGTTGCCTCCTCCTTGTCCACGTCAACATGAAGGGGCCCAGGGCGTAGCGATATGCGAGCAAGGTCCTGTACTTTTGTAGTTTGTGTAGCCGAAAAAAGCATGGATTGTCGACCTTCTATCGAGAATGAAATTAGTGCTCAAGCCAAAGAACGTCACTGTACAATACCATTTGGAAGGATCGCAATAATTTTCTTCATCTCTTCCTCGAAACCGATCTCCAGTATCCGATCCGCTTCATCAATAACGAGGGCTTTTAGATTACGGAAAACAAATCCTTTGGTGTTCTGTTCCTCTGAGTGCGTGTCCGTGAACCTAGTTAAGCGACCTCGACTTACTTGGAGATGATCGAGTAGACGACCGGGTGTTGCCACGAGCAGATTGACACCCTTTCCCAGTTTTTCCACCTCAGCTCTCCGGTTTGCGCCACCAATGACAATACCAAACGTCTGCGAGTGGAACGCCATCAAGTCTTTTGCAACGCCGAATATTTGCAGCGCAAGCTCTCGTGTCGGAGAAACGATGATGATACCAGTTCCTATGAAAACATTCGATCAATATGGAACCCTTATCGTGCTTGACAGCATGCCCCCTACCATTTCTTGGTTTGAACTTCATTCGATGTAGCAATTCGACAGCAGGAATCAGGAAGGCGAGCGTCTTTCCTGAGCCAGTCCTTGCAGCACCGAGGACGTCTTTCCCAGCAAGGAGTGGTGGGATGGCCTTGGCTTGCACGGGTGTCATCGTCTCGAATCCCATGTCTGTGAGAGCGCTATTTGTTTGCTCCGAGAGCTCGAGCGAAGCGAATGGTTCACGTCCAACATCATTATTTTGAGGTGTAGCGAGTGTTTGCTCCGGCATTGTAGTTCGTCTTGAAAAGTTGGCTTGTGATGCTGCATATCCCATATCGGCAACACCCGCTAGAGCCGGATTTCCCACTACAGTCTAACCTTCCATGTCCGCACGATTCCTTGAATCCCTAACAGCTCAGGACGCCAAAACACTCTCCTACGTAATTCCGACTTGTCTCTCCATAGGACTGGCTTTCTGTCTTGGTGTGCATTTTGGCGCAAGGAATGTGCAGCCCAGGAAAGAACCCGGTCACGAAGAGGAGGACGGAGGGGATGAAGAAATAGTCGATGGAGACCTTTCTTCCATTAAACCGCGGACGCTTGAACAGTGCAAGCTCGTATGTTTCGCTCAGTTTCTGGCAGGAATGTGTGCCTGTTGACAAGGGACGCCATAGGTGTTGGTTGTACGGACGGATTTGAAGATGACCCAAGGGAAGATTGCGGCACAGTACGTGACTGTTTTCATGCATTAATGTAGTTCTGAGTTGCTCAGGTGTGGGTATGTCATGCGTCTTGGTCGAGAGATCGACATATTCGAGCCATTATCTTACAGTCACGCGACCTTGGCGTGCTATAAGGCACTCATGAAAACAAACCCAAAAGTGAGCTGTTCGTCGAGAGTCTGTCCCAGCACACTCCAAGATATATGTTTAGCTTTTGCAACACTGGGAACGAACAGGGTACGTTTGATCGACTTGCCTGGCTGCCCTGAAATATAATTTGAGCAGACAAGCGAAAATTGCCCTCAGAGGTTCCTCCGAGGAAGAGCTACTGGAGCTAGAGGCGATTGCGAAGAGTCTTAATCTATGCGCTCGATCGGTACTTGACGCGTATGTCTTGTTCTCTTGTGGCACTCGTGTGCTGAAGGGGTGTCTTTCTAGTGGCCGTACACAAGTCGCGGCGGGATCGCGAACCGTGCTTGGAATTGGTCCTGGTAGGCTCTTTCGTGAGTCGGCAGGTTGAAAGCTAATAGGCGACTCGGCAGCACCCGTGGAATTTATAAACAAGGTTACTGGACATCTCAAGCTGCTATGAATTTCATCGGACACAGATGCATATGCATCTGAATATACCACAAAATACAATCTCTTCTGATAGGCAAGTGAATAGTCTGTGCATGATGTTTGCGAAGTAGGTCTAGGATGTTGAGGATGTCGAGTCCCTCTTTTTATGGTGTCGCCGTTCAATCAACCAACCACGATTTGTCCCCGACTGTTGCGCCACTGTCTCGCCCATTGTTGTCTTTCAAATTGACGTTAACATGGTTTGAGAGTGTGGGGACAAACAAACCTGAATGCAGTTCGATGAGCGCAAGATAGTCGTTTTCAGGCACCTCGCCAACACCCTCGGAGAGTCGACTGCCTCCAGGAATAGCGCCGCTTTCTAGAACGGTTGCCAGGTCGACCAGATCCGCCCGACCCCCTGTGTCGTCTACTGAACGTGTCAGGAAGTATGACGAAACGACCCATGTGTGCCTACCGGATGGTATCTCGAATGGGGATGTTTTCGAGAACGCAGACATCTTGCAGTCGGTGGAGGAGCCCGTGCAATCGGTTGGTACAAATGGTACGTGTGCCTCGCTTGACGGACCGCCGACGATGCGCGCAGATACTTCGTCGACGGGGATGGCACGCATAGTTGCAACAAGCCCGAACGCAAGGATGAGAGCGGCGCAGTTGGGCATGGTAATGGTGGGTGGTGTTGGTGGCCAATGGACGCGATGGGTTTATGAGGCTGGCGTCCTGGTCACGTGCATTGATTTCTCTGTAGCGTCATGGGAATTCTGTTCTGTTTCATGTATAACATTTGTTACCGTTAGTATTACTACTAGGGCGACGGTTTCTTGGCGACATACCGCATGGCAAGTACGCTCGCCCTAGCCAGGACATATCAGCATTTCTTCGACACCCATCCGAATCGCACTCTCGCACTCACAGGCGGAACACTCAATGCGTTCGGCGACATCGTCGCCCAGTTTGTTCAGAATGCGGTACGCACTAATTTTCATTGCAACTCTCCTCGCCCAACCAGTTCCCTCTCTTCAGCGTACTGAGGATGACGATAACCAACATCGACCAGGTTGGGACTCTGCCCGCACCCTCCGCTTTTTTTGCTTTGGTGTCGGCATAAGTAGGTAGTCTGCAGATCCTCCGAAAGTAAACCTTGAACCCGCTGTTTCCGAGGCCCTCTACTTGGCAGATGGAATCTGTTCCTCGAGCGCAAGTTTCCTCTTCGTCGGCGCCGCACTCACAGGGTCAGCTTCAAGGCCTTATCAAAACGAGTCGCTGCAGATCAAGTCGTCATGTACGTTTACTCCGATCTGCCCGGATTGTGCCACCACCTCATCATGACATCTGTGCAGGGCGCCGCTAGGAGTGTGTCCTTCACTTTTTATGCCCATGACACTTTATTATTTATATCGGGTTCCCACAGCTCGCAATATTTATTGGTTCTATCGGTGTCATGGAGGGGCGAACCGAGAATCAAATACGAGACAAATACGCTGACATGTACACCACCGCTTTGTTGACCAACTGGAAAGTCTGGCCGTTGGCACAGGTATGCTTTTTTCAATGTTCCGTCACATCCAACCTGACAGCATCGCAGTTAATAAATTTCCGGTTTATGCCCTTGCCATATAGAATACCCTTTCAATCTGCTTGCGGTGTATTCTGGACCCTTTACCTTTCCATCCTCAACGCCAAGTATGCTTTTCGTTTGATCACAAAAATCTCATCTAACGCGCGTACTTCTCAGGGAAGACGAAAAGCAAGATAGAGAAGCCGCGATGCGGTAAACACTTCATCGTAAATCCAGATTCCGTTGACTCTACTTTTTGCTAGTGTAACTTCAGTGTAGCTTAGATTTTGGCTCCTTTGGATTTTTTGCAGGTGGTTGTTTCTCCTACTTTTACTTTCTTCCGAGGTTCAATAGGATACAGATGTGCATATTGTTATTGCCGCAACACATATGAACTTTACTCCCCATCACGTCTGCCCATACTTTGGTTTGAAGAAGGCGGGTGGAAGTTTTGACAATACATCAACTAGCGGTCTCTCCACTAGGACCATCTCCCCTGGCCCCACAAAATCCAGCGCGAGAATCGGTTTATAGTGTGTAACCATCCGCAAGTTTCGCGTGTCATATGCGCTATTTTGAAGGTCTGCACGGGGTTGTCGCGTCTCAGATTTGCGACGTTTCCGAGGTTCCGCATGTTTTCCTAGTAAATCAAGCTTTAGTTTGCATATCCAGGAAGAACCCCAGAGGATGGCTTCTTTTTGAGGGCACGAGGTCAGATGCGGTCTACCATTCGTCACCTCGTGGTGACCGTTTACCGAAGTCGAGGGTGGTAGCACCGGGTCTGGCTCAAAAATGATTCCAATCGCAGGGTCCGGTGTGCTAAACAGCTGTTTTGGGATGCGTGAATTGAGGTTGTGGGCCCATACGGGGACCTCACTACGCTCCACATCAAAGACGTGTATAGTGTTGTTTGGGAGGATGATCATGAGAATCTGAGGCTTTTCAGGGGTAAACGTTAGCGCATTGGGTGGGAGGGGTAAAGAGGGCAGTGTCGTTTGGTACTGCAGGAATACATCAGCGGACTGGTCTCCGAACATAAAACTCAACGTGCCTGGATAGAGTCGAGGTTGAATACGAACGTCCGACAGAGTTCATCCGAAGTCGCGAGCCATTGTCCATCAGGGCTGATGGCCATGCATACCACATGTGGCGGACCATCCAACTGAGGTCGTCCATTGTCATCGTCGTCTGGGTCATGAACTTGATTTGAGCTCGATCCACGAATCAGTCGACCACCACTAAGCGAGGCCAGCTTTCGATGCTGCTCAAATTGTCTCAACACGCTGGGTTCCTCTGTGCTCAGATCAATGACGAGGATCAAAGATGTCATCGTTGAGGCCAAGATCAATTTGTTTGAATCGGGAGTGAAAGCGAAGCAACTCCCGCCGATCGAACAAAATCCTTTTGCACCCAAAGCAGAGGTATGAGCCTCTAGTACAGCGGTCAACGAGCGGATTCGCGTTGGGTTGATTTCCCCCGTGGGCTGAAGGACGCGTAAGCATCATCCTCGTACAGCATGAATGCAGACTTACTGTTTTGTCCAGTCTGAAAAGTTTCGTTTGATACAGGTCTGAAACAACTAGCCACCGTCCGTCGTCCGAAAGTGCGCTTGCAGTGAGGTTTGTGTGCACATTCAACTCCATCTGGAGGACAGGTTCCCAGCTGACTTCAAACTCGGGGTCCGTAGAACCATCTGCGCCGTCGATCACCATTGTTGTACTCGGGATATTCAATACACGCCAGATGTTCAGCCCGGTCTCGTGCATGTACGACACGAGCCTTGCGCTCCTAGCTATGGAAACGGCAGAAAAATACGGAATTCGCCGATAATGTGAATCTTCGAATGTGGCTGGGGCATTTGACGCTAGAGGATTGGCAACTCGTGCTGCCACATTGGATGTCGTTACGCTCGCGGGTAAGCAAGGTGTCAGAACCACGGACATGTCGAGGCCGCCGGAAACGAGAACAGGTGCAATGAATGGAGACCCCGAGGTGGGTTTTCGTCTGTAAACGGGGGAAAGCGGGCAGTAAGGTGGCCAGGTTGCCAGTGAACGTACATCATGCGAGTGCATTCGTCGCGAAGATGACTGAACCCATCGACCTGCCGCGATACCTGATGCCGATGACGAAGGACCCGGCGTAGACAAAATATAAGTAAATTGGACCGTTTTCTGGTCGACGCCCGACGTGAATACGGTTGATCCGTCCGGTCCAATCGTAAGACAGAGCACGTCTGCGCCGTGCGCAGCAAAACTATGAGTTTGTGTGCATGTCAATGGATCCCAAAACTTGACGGTACCAAGCGAATCGCCAGATACGATTGTTCCATCGCTGCCCTTGCTTTAGTTGCGCAAAATGCAAAATGGACGAAGGGACGCATACGCAAGCACTCCAACCGACCATACCAATGTCCTATCACCTCTTATTTTATCGGTCCCCATACGGTCTGTTGGGCGACCAGTGCTGACGTCCCATTTCCGTAAGCTGCTATCCGAGCCCCCAGTTACGAGCCACGAATCAGACCACCCCTGTTCTTCGTCATCGCTGTCCTCCACAGCTTCCTCCCGGGCATCAGGTTGGTTTGCAGAGCTGTTCGATTTTGGTTTTGGCTGCCGTGGTACAGGAGGGCCCCACGCAATACTGAGGGTACGACACTTGACATGATCGAAACGGCGGGTGTGCTGGAGCATGTCTGCCGAGAGAGAAAGTAAACGCACGCAACCATCCTCGCACCCCAATGCCAGCAGCGTCGATGCAGGGTTGGCTGCCATACTCCATATGGAGCCCCCCTGAGAGCTGATTGTTCTCTGCGGTCACTGAGTCGAGCCGGATTGGGAACTGATACAAGTGCAACACACCCTAACGGTTTTTCTTGTGATGTCCCATTCCAAGAGTTCACTTCCGCCGCCTGAGCTAAAAAGACGAAGATCGGGGCAAGAGGGTACCATGTCCGAAGGAAACAAATCGGGATGTTTGATTGTCAACGCCAGAGTGTCGACTTTCGATGGATGGGGACCCGGAAGGGTCTGTCGACATGCATAAGCTGGGGGGTCGCGGGGAAAAAAACAAACCGACCTTGCGACGTTGCCAAGCCTGCGTGGCTTGCGACTCGCCTAGCTCACCGGTCCACTCGAGCACGTCTATATTTCCATTCGCATGACCGACGACGAGGGTGCCAAACGCCGGACCGCGCGGCTTGCCAGATGGCTTTGTCGGGGAGGGCAGCGGTAAGGGAGGAAAAGCAAGTGCAGTTATCGGAGAGGGAGATGCATCGACAAACCTGCAGCGATGGAGCGCAATGGGCGTTGAATTATCAGACATTATTTAATTTTTTATTTATTCAAATCGCAAGTCGTTCAATGGTCACGTGTATGTACAGTACATAGTTTTTTCACGCCTCCGCGCGTCACTTGCAACTGAGCTGACATGTCCATGTTCGGTCGGACCCCTGCTGCGCCCTCGGGCGCCATCAACCATGAGCGCATCGAGATGGCCGTCAATGAGTGAGCTTGTTCTTGTTTTCTCTCTCGCGGCTCGTTTTCTCACTGGAGTCAGGATCGACATGGTCTCGGACGTCTTCAACCGCATCGTCGCGTAAGTTCAGTCGGTCGATGCGTGTGCGTTCCACTCAGCGTTGTCCAGGTCGTGTCACAGCAAGTGCATCAGTCCACGGTATACCGAGGGTGATCTCAACAAGGGCGAGAGTGTCTGCATAGACCGATGTGTCGCAAAGTTTTTCGAAGTCAACAAAAAAGTGGGCGAGAAAATGCAGAGTGCGGGTGCGAACGCCCAGGCGACCGGCGCAACCACCTTTGGCCTATGAGACGTGCGTTGTAGCCATAGTTTTACACCCAGTCCGTTCACATAGACCAGACTATGCATGCATAACAAACAACCGGTATACTATCCATCAGCGCTACTTGCCGAAGCCGGGGAAGCACTCAGCTAGCGTCTTGGAGTGCTTGTTCTGCGCATGCTCCTCTAATCTGCAATGCACCCTTGTAAATTATATCAGTCCTAACGCACTTGTCACCCTACAACTCACGCTGGAGCCCGCGTCGTTAACAGCTACAATGAACAGACCGTCAGTACAATCAAACAATAGAACCCTATGATCGAGCGCACAAAGCCCTGTCTGCAGACCGAACAGATGATCGTTTTCGCCGCTTCATTGACCTTGGTGCGACTCGTCGGACCCTTGTCTGCGTTTTTGCTAGCATTACGCTCACGCTTTTGCGCAGCTTTAGCACCCTGTCATCGATCGATCCCGTATGAGTAGCCAGCAATGTATGTTTTTCAGGCTCTACCCACGTTACCCATCGAAGACGAAGCAAAAGAAGCGGACTGTCCAGCGACCTCGTTGGCTCTGACCATATAAACCCTTATGTAATCTCGATAAGATAAATACACCACGCCCACGACAGCCCGCTCTCGATCACCATGGATCCAGAGCTCCAAACTATCGTTGAACAGGCCAGGGTGGACGTTCTGACTCCAACCCAGTTTGCGGATAACGAAAAGCAACTCGAGCAGGTGTCCAGATGCTTTGCCAGTCAGTGTCTCTCATTCGCTCGTGCTTGCTCTCACTCTCCACATTAGCCGATACGATCACAGGTAAGTAAATATGGGTATGAAGTGCATGCGATGCACGTTCAACCGGCTGCCTGTTCAGTACCCACTAAAGCCATGTACGAGTACGCCGTACGAGCATCGATCGGAGACGCCGTCTTTCACGATCCCTCCACCTCCGCCTTGGAGCAACACATGGCACAACTCACTGGAAAAGAAGCCGCACTCTTTGTCTCCAGCGGGACACTCAGTAACCAATTAGCGATACGGACACACCTACATCAGCCACCATATTCATTTCTTACCGACGTTCGAAGTCACATTAATCAGTTCGCAATCCTTTCATACCCTCAAATCACGCTGACTTTACGGGACACCAGGTACGAAGCAGGAGGTGCTGCCATGCATTCAGGAGCTTACCCTATCCCTATTGTACCTTCGAACGGTTCGCTTACTCCCATTTCACACAATTTTTTTTATTAACCGCTCAAAAGGCCATCATCTAACATTGAAGGACGTCAAGACCAAGGTTGTACTAGAGTCTGATATTCACCTGTGGGTATCTTCTTCATTCACACGACAGTTGTTCGACTGTCAACTAGTGCACCAACCCGTCTCGTTTGTCTTGAGAACACCCTAAACGGCACAATTTTCCCCCAGCAAGATATCATTCAAATATCAAAGTTTGCTCGGGACAACGATATATTGATGCACCTTGATGGTGCTCGTCTCTGGCATGTAGCCGTCGAGACAAAGACATCATTGTCAGAGCTTTGCGCCCCTTTCGACTCTGTTAGCATGTGCTTCAGTAAAGGCCTTGGTGCTCCCGTCGGAACTTGCCTCATCGGGTCAAATGTCTTCGTCCACAAGGCTCGCTGGTTCCGCAAAGCCTTTGGAGGGGGAATGCGACAAACCGGAATTCTCGCGGCATCTGCAGCTTACGCGCTCAGTCATAACTTTCCGCAGCTGCCCCGCGTACACGCATTAGCGAGACGCCTCCAACAGGGGCTGGAGGAGCTAGGTGTCGGTATATTGTGCCCTGTGGAAACATGCATGGTGAATACGCTCTCCTAACTACCATTCCCGCTGACAAGTTTTGTGCAGGTATTCATCGACCCTTCTACAATTGGTGTTGAACAAACCGAGGTAGTTAAGTGTGCTGCTGCCCTTCCGTCGCCTATTATATTGTATGATTCGCGGCTTGTGGTACATATTCAAACAACCACTGAAGCCATCGACGATTTTGTGCAACTTATGAGGGAGCTGAGGGACAAGAAAAGGAATGAAGGCTTTGTGCCTTCTGCCCAAACAATGGCAAGCGGTACGACGATGAATATCTATGGAAGTGGGTAATCATAGACTCGATGATGTAGCTAGGAATTCTACACCCGCGAATGTTCTGTTCATGCACATACGTGAATCACGTGATACCCGATCAATGGGTTAAACAGGTGGCATTGGCACCGGTGAGGACAAGCGTACAGCCCGATCTGCTCCAAGGACACAACGAGGAGGTATACGAGCCATGTCCAAGTCAGAAAGAGAGGATGTTATCACCGGTCTTGTATGTTGCCCAGGTTCCGCCATGTTTTGGCGCTGACTACATACAGGCTGCGAGGCTCTTCTCCGCCATGCTCGAAGACCTTGTGATGGATGCTGCCCTTCAAGGACATCACGAAATTGCACGGAGTCGAGCACCATGTCAAATATGTCGTACTCGGTAAGCTTACTCCACTATCACACTTCGGTCATTCCTTCATCCCCTCCCAGCTGTTGTACAGGTGGGAGCGGTTGCACGGCACTGCCCGTTCAATTCGGTTAACCACCTCTCGGACCTGCTTCGTATAGTTCACGGGAGCGGTGGACACGCGTTACCGCAGTCGCAAGATGCAGGCAATGTCGAGGCAATGTCATCGGCGGGCACGACTCTCCCGAGCAATGGAACAAGCACGCCAACAGCTGTCAAGGATGGCAATGTCCTCTTTGAATGTACGGTGTGTAAACGTCAGGTTTGTCCCCTCCCCACTGCGCTGTCCTCTGGCCACACTATCGCTTCAAGGTCGCATCAAATAGATATGCTCCCCATCTCAGTTCATGCATGGGCATAGGAACTGGTTTACGTCGCGGGGCAGCACGTGCAACAAATCTCAAAGCGAAGTATGACGTCAACGAATCATGTTATGCTGATGGATCAATCGTTTTTCAGGATCCCGATTGACTCTGGACGATCGGCATCGCCGTACCTTGGCTCAGAAAATGGTAATTTGTCGGACGACAGCTCCATTGGCAAAGCAAAAACGAAGTCCAAGGGTAAATATGCCGGTATCCCCATATTTTCAGCAGCCAGATGTATCATCTCACCGTGCTACAGATGAAGCCGACTTCAACCTCAAGCGCAAGAGGGTATATCGATTCTGCATGTTCCTGCCATGAGTTCACGGATTCACCTCGAATATAGCCCAGCTCGCCACAAATATCGCCAGCCAAGAAGCCCAAAAAGCCGAAGACGACCGGTATGTCTCCCCCGGCATGTTCACTATAAGATTCTGAAGTGACTCAGGGTCAGCTGTCACTCGAATAAAGACAGGGCTAGACAGCGCTACGAATCAGGTGGAACCGCTTCTCTCAAAGTTTTTTGTTTGACCATTTTTCATGTGATGATCTCCACAGGTACCCTCCTCACAGTCCAAGGTCCCCTCTAAACTGCGGTCGTCATCGACTGCTTCGTTTTTGGACAGGGAGCGGTCCTCCACGCCTGGATCGCAATCTTCTGTCGGTACTCCCGTTGGTACTTCTACGTCGTCCGCCATATCGGCTAAGAGTCCCGCTGGGACCGGGCCGCCAAAACGCGGGCGACCAAAAGGCAGTAAGACGGGGATGGGCAGGAGTGCGGCTGCATTGGCGACACAGATGAAACGTCCCAGTCCGCCTCGTCCGCCTCCGCCGCCAGTGCGAATTGAGCCCGACTACATGATTGGTGTGTGAGATAAGCTTGTATATGAGGGTGAGGCTGACACGATAGCCAGATGTCGAAGGAGAAGAAACGGGCTCTTCTACGGACACGGATGGGTCATGACTGTATTTTAAGTATGCTCGGTAGTTGCGTCGTAGTTAGGCGACGTAGTCTCCCACGAATTCGACACCTTACGACAACGACTTGAGCGCTGTTGTCGTTCAACTATTCCGCTCGTTACACGCTCGCAGGACGATTTTATCTGTTCACCCTTTCATTCCCTCACGTTCATTCCCCACTCATGGCTTACCCGCTCACGAACCTCGGGGACCGCTCCACAGACTACCTCACAAACAACCATCCAAATCCAAATCCCCAGGACGAGCTCAAATCCTCGTACGACGACCTTATCGACCAATATGCAGAGCCCTACTCGAGGATATCCGGCCATCAGACATTCAAAGTCCAAACCGGCCCAATCGATGACTCGGATTTCCGCGACCCTTCAAATTCCCTCGACCACAAGTCCCCGTACCCCGGTGGCTACGATGAGGCGGAGGACCCCCCCGGTGCCGCTCAAAGTTACCCCCCACAGATGAAGCGAGAACGGTCGGTGGATCACAGGAAATGGTGGCAACAGGTGATACTCCTCGCCTCACCTTCTTATAGTGCTTCTGACCTCCTCCGAGATTCTTCCTGACTCTTGGGCCTGCCGTCTCTTCGTGATCACTGTTCTTGTCGAGACGACAATAGATCTTGCCATTGAGGGTGATCTCTTCGTTCGACTGCAGGATTCTGGAAATAGCGAAAGTGCACTCAAAATGCCTGTATATTTGAGCGTATTCGCACTGGCACAGTATGTCCCTTCTTCCATTCCTCGTCCGTGTTTTCACATTCGGCGCAGTATATTTCAGCTCGTTCTTGCCGTGGATGCGGTGTACGCTCAGAATACCCTGCAATTCATTTGTCTCATGTCAGTTGGCTTGGAGGGACCGCCGATCTGTACTGACGTCATGTACTAGATTGTTCAACCTTCTCTTCCTCCTTTATGCCATCATTCAAATCGGAGAAATCCAAAACTCGACGACAACCTCGGGTGGCATCATTCACATACCAGTGAGCGTCCTCACGAACATCATCCCCGGTGTCATTTCCGCCGCGGAAATAGCTTATATTGCCCTCGGATGGAAAATATATTGCGAATTTGGGTGGAAAGTATACAAATTTCTTGGGGCCGATCGTCGCATCAAGAAAATGTATGCCAGTTATCAAATTTTACTTTGTCTCATCAAGTTCGATCTATTCTTCTGGGTTGGTTTCTCCGTGCAGTTTCTCTGGTTAGTCCTCTCAAACACCGACTGGGAATACTACGTTACTTGGGCTACTCTGCCTCTGTCCGTCGTTCTTCTCATCGAAGGGCACCTGGCAGCACGTCATGAGAATAAATGGATGATGGCGACATTCATGTTGGGGTGCATAGGGGCATTAGTGTACTTCATCTACAAGGCAATTCGGCTTTCGTTCTGTCCTGTTCATCGTTGCATGCTGATTTGTTGTTAGACGTACAAATTGCTGAAATACCGCAACTCGGACTACGCGCAAGTGTGGCATTCGCTCACTACTTTTTGTGAGCGCAACCGCGTTTCCTGCCATGAGCAGGGTGCTGAATGGAATTATTTAGCCGCGATTGCAATTTTCCTCCTCCTTATAACCATTATTTTCACGGCCATTGTGATGCGGAATTTCGGCAGAGGACTGAAAGAGTCAAGTAAGTGATGGCTTCACTTGTCCAGGTTTCAAGTGATTGACCACGTCTGCAAGTTGCGAGAAACAAGGCGCACGCTCGTGGAGATGGATCCAGACAAGTGCACGGCGGGCCTATGAGCATGAATCCCAACCGGATGAGCATCGATTGAAGCGCATCACTGTCACGTATAAACGGACTTGTATTATTCCGCGCTGTTTGCCATGTCAGCATGGTGGGCATCTCATCTTGTTCATTTCGATTTTCTGCATCCAATTTCCTTAGAGTTGCGTCCACGTTCGGGCTGTACATTTCTTGACTTATATCTATACGTATTACATACATGCACGCTTGACGCGCGTATACTATTACTACCATTACACCTTGTTGGATCAAATTCGGAAGTGTTGTGTATATGAGAACCGGGCTGAGCAATGAGCATCATTTTCCATTTCTCCGTCCATCACCCTCCGCATGTCCCAACGGTGAGGTCCCCCGATGACGACGTTACCCGCAGAACTCAAGTCTTGTTAAAGCTTCCGTGCACCGAATTCACTACGTGATCGTTCCGCTCTGCTTGGCGGCTTGACCCCCCCAGCGTCCGGACGCTCATCTCCGTTTGAACCCCCTCACGCACCCTCGGGACACCGCTATGCAGACGATTTAGAGGGCCAGAACGACGAACATCTCGAGGGGTTGTCTGCCAAAGTCAAGCTCCTCAAGGACGTGAGTGCCACGTCCCGTGCGAATGCGTCCCCGCTCACGCATTACTACGAACAAGATCACGATTGGCATTGGGAACGAGGTTCGGGAGTCGACCGTTCAGCTCAGTCAGATGGTGCGTTGCCGTCTTTGCCTTTTTCATTCCACGGCCTCGTTGCTACTCGATTCATTGTTAGAACGATGCGTTTGCGGAGACGTCTGGCATACTCGCGGGGACGTTTCGTCGGATGAACAACATGGCAGAGCGGCAAGGTTGCCGATGGTTGTGGTACATCCTCTTCCTAATCTTTGTCTTTTGGTTCTTCATCATTGTATGGTGGTTCCGACGGTGAAGACACGGGTTCTGACGACTCGGGCGTAATGACCGTTCGATCTCTGTTCCAGCTCTTAGGAAGGCACTAGTTTATTCATACTAGTAATGCGTTCACTGTAGAACACGGCTATCACACCTCTACACCTTGCCCCAGCGATAAATATTCTAGACGAAACAAATGAGAACTCAGTTACCAGCTACCAGTGACTCACCAGGAGAGAAAGAACTGCATTGCAGTGGTTCTCATGTACATAAGTAAACTTGCTTGGTTGCGCTGGAGTCATTGCATTACACTAAAAGAAATACTAGGGATAAATTCAACAAACTCTAGCATGGCACCGCCGTACCATGCGGCGTTCCAAAATGCTATGGCACATCAAGGAACTTGGCATTCCCAATCTCCCAAATCATTCGTCTTCGCAGGTGCGGCATATCTCGCTGCGAGAAGTTAAATGTCTCTTCTCCCCGCGACAATGCTTCTAAGAATTGGCAAGTGAAGACGCCACAGTCGTAGCCATTCTCCTGTTGTGGGGTATCCTGTCATCCAAACTGGTGAGCTCACGTCTGTATGTGCACAGGAAGCCTAACATCAGGGCCATGATTCGTCCAACCCGTAAAGTCAAACGCTTTCTTTTTCTTGTTCTGACATTCGAGGTCAAGATAGTGACGAAGACCCTGTTAGTAGAATTTAAATCCAGTGTTGTAAATGCTAACTCAAAGCATCTAACCTTGAACACATGGTGCCGGTCCAGGTTCATACTGTCGTACGATTCTATTCGTTTTCGACGAAAATTGATAGCAGCACCCGTCCAATGAGAATTGTTGTGATTGATAGGAATAAGGATGACATCTTTGGAAAAGATATCAAACTAGTAACATGTTAGAGACCACGCGCAAATTAGAGGAATAATTTCACCTTCTTGGTCCACTTTGCAAGTCTGGCCCGCTCGTACCCCTCGCTCTGTAATTTGGACCAGAAAAAGGTATTAAAGTAATGGACATTCAAGGGTTTCTTTCTTCCAATTGACCCAGGATTCTCCTTACAGGTCTCTGATCGCTCCAGAATCATTGCACCATAAAAGTTGATGAGTTCATCATTTAGCCACTGACAAGGAAGTAGACGTGAGAGGTCCTTGTCGCAAACCTGTTCCCGCGCTATCTTGGAGATGACACCTTTCTTGGCCAGGAGTACGTCAACATGTCTTTCAGCCTCCAAGGAGAGAGACTTGGGGAGAGAAGGACGAAAACGGCGCTCTATTTCTTCGTCCTTTTTGCGTGCTTCGTCACGAAGTGATTCATAAGAAGTCGAGAAGGGCTTCGTCAATGGACTATGTTGGAATAAAATGTCATCAGATCATTTGTGCCGATACGCAATAGTACAACAACGGACCTTGCCAGCGTCCGCTGCAACTTCTTCATTGCATTTTCCAAGAAGGGAACGTCTGCATACTAGAAAACTTATGAGGATCATAATCGTCGTATGGATTTAAAGGCGTACACCAGAGAACGAATGGCGGTGCGATAAGCAGGATGTATCTTCCTTCAGACGCAAGTCTGTCAAAGATGCCGAAGCTGAATGAAATATGAATGTGACAAAGATGCCACAGGTTCGTGAAACATACGCGAGAGGGCGTCACGATCATCTAGATGCTGGAGCCGGGCTTGATAATCCATGTAGGCTGGCGCAAGAATATGAACACTCGAGGACAACGAGGGGATGTTTTGCACTTTACATTTGAAGTCCTCATAACTCGACTCGAATCCTGCTTGAAGATGGTGAGACCGATGAAAAAAAAGTTGGAGGACATGTAAGTACTCCTTGTGCACTTGAGGTCAAAAAGCTCCTTCATCATAGCTTCTCTGTCTTTCACTCTGTCCTCTCTCACTCTGGCTTTGTGCTATGTTGCACGGTGAGCAGAGTGGCAGGTGTTATGGAAACGTGGCGAAGCACACCTTTTGAGCATAGATGTGTTCTTTGCTTTTCCTCTGGTTCAAAACGTTGTTCACTTCTTCCATCTTTCGACATTGCTGCACAGAATTGGCCAAAAGGTCATCCTGGGGCTGATAACGTGGCAATGAAACTGAATGGGGTGGAGACGTGAGCCCAGTTTTTGTTGATTGTAGTGAGCTGCCAGAACCATCAGTAGGGTTGCAAGTTGGCATGGAATATTGGTCGGAGAGGTGAGAAGATGAAAGACAAGTCGGTTCTGTTGGGATCGGATGTTGGTAATAAAAATCGTTCGGGAGCGGAGGACGGAGGGGTAGGTGTTTGAGAAGGGGTGCCGTATGTACCGAGTGAGGGCGAGAAGACGAGAGCGGAGAGCGCGGTCGCCGTGGCGGACGGTTGCGTGAGTTGGTTGGAGATGAACGCGATCCCCAAGCCCTTATTGTGTCTGAGGCGAGTTCGACTGCCTCACGTGCCAGCTGGCTCCAACGAGCGGCCAGGCCGGAATGTGCAGCGGCAACGCTCCGAGAGGCCTCTTCGACGCGGGGGTGTTTCGGCTGTCTGGTCGGAAGGATGGGATCAGATGCCTCCCTTTTGCGAGGGTTGAGCATGGAATACGAAAGCGTTTGCTTGGGTGGGGTCGACGCCGGAGACAACGTCAATTACAGCAAAGCGAGGGTAGGCAGCGAGACTTGTGATGGTGTCGAACTCGACGTCAACCCGTCTTGGTGGCCTTTCACTTTCCCACGACACATTGCCCTCATGATTTCCCATCTCACGGAATCACACAGCCCGCTTGGCTCAGTTGGTTAGAGCGCAGGTCTCATATCCACAGATGTGAGTAACTACTAAGGTTACGCAATCCTGAGGTCGCAAGTTCGAACCTTGCAGCGGGCATTGTTTTTTCTCGTTACACACCTGAGTCACGTGCAATGGCACACATTGCATGTATGTCATCGTAACGTTCCGCGACTCGGTCACTTGCAACCGGGATGGCCTCGAATCCCTCCCTCCGCGATTTGTATAATCCGCCATCGAGCCAATGGACCTTCGTTCCACCTACCTCGAATCAATCCACCACCGATGATTCTTTCACGTCTCATCAATGGACCCGCCCCCCTCCAAATTCGATATTCGACCTTGCGCCATCCTTGCAGCCTTCGTCGTTTGACGCCTCCCTCCTCTTCCGCTCATTGGTAGCCTCTGCCTTACTTCAGTACAGCAGCACTGCAATGGCAATGCCCTTGGAAGTCGGAAAGTTACTTCTCCAAATTCAGTGGGTCCCAAAGGATGCGCTCACTCAAGACCCTGTGGAGGAAGCAGAAGAAGAGGCTGATGCAGTGAGTCCAAACATTCTTTTCGTCATACCGCCAGCTGACACGTCCGTAGGCTAGCGAAACCACAGACGAAGAAGAATCTTACTTTGTTGAACCTGGTAGTGTTCCGACCCACCGTCCGCCCCCAAAGCTCGTAGACGACAGGGGGTATATGATTAGGACATCTATTATGGAAGACGGAACGCGCCCAGAGTACATTATCCCAGTTGGCACCGCTGGTAGCGCGTTGAGTATGATTAAAAGGCTCGTTGGCTTTCATGGTGAAGGATGGCTGTCATTATGGAAAGGTATTGATTTGATTGTGCAAAATCATGCAATGGTTGCTCAGCCCAGTTCTCCAGGCTTGCTAACATCATGCATTCACGATGTCGCTTTTGCGAATCTACAACCACTGGTCGACAGCGTTCTACATTCCTTGTTCCTGTCCTCGCAGGGTGGATTTTACCGACCACCACCGCTACTACCGGTAGCGTCACATGTCCTCACAGGCTTTTTGTTGTCGCCCCTCGATCTCGTCCGCACACGCCTTATCGCTCAGTCTTCGATACCGCGGTACAGGACCTACAGAGGGCCCATTGACGCCCTCTCCGATATCTTGGCCAACGAGGGTGGCCTGAGGGGTATTTACTTGCATCCCCATCTTTTAATACCGACCATACTTGAGACCGGGCTTCGATCATTCCTACACGTTACACTGCCCGCCGTTATCGCTCCACGACTGTGGCTTGGTCCGTATGTTGCAGCGGACACGCACCCCGTCGCATGGGCATTTGCGGAGGTTTTGACGGGCTGTGCAAGTCTTTTAGTGACCTTGCCAATCGAGACGATCCGCCGTAGGTTACAGATCCAAACGCGCGGGGCAGCAAAACCACTGCGCACCTGCGTAGAGACAAGACCCGTGCCATACAACGGTGTTGTCGATGCCCTGTGGCATATCTTGACCGAAGAGAGATCGGATTTGCCACTTAACCGTCCGCGGAGAAAGAAGCCAGCCAAGAAGGAGAAGGACCACGAAGAAGTAGCAGAGGTAGACAGCCCGAAGGATGGTGGACATGGTTGGTTGAGGCAAACTGGGATCGGTCAGTTGTACAGGGGGCTTGGTATACGCCTTGCTGCGAGCGTTATCGTCTTTCTGCTCGCCCTTGTCGGTGACGGGGAAAACGTCGAGGGCGGATGGGCGGAGCTATGACACACCGTTTGCCTCCATATGGAGATACACCGGCGTGAGCGGAGGTGAATTTAGGCCCCGTCTTTGCTAAGCACGTTGCCTTGTCCGACATTCTACTATATAATAATATATGCTACTTTAGTTCTAGTTTAGGTCCACGTTCTTCTCGCTCATTCCGTTTCGTTTCTCTCCTCATTGTTCGCCATGGCGAGCGATACTCCCCGCGATGGGCCTGTGCAACACCAAGGCCCGCAGGAATACGTTGTGCCTGAACAACTGCATGGTGCACTCGCTGCTGATGATTCAAGAGGGGCTACTGTCCACTCTTTCGCACCAGATGCACCACCTCAAGCAAAGGCTGTCGCTGTCGGCGAAGGGATTGAGAAAGTCGTCCCACACGCTGCCACTGACTCCGAGCCAATAAATGCAAGAGGTGTGTTTTCTTGCAGGCCCCTCTTCGGGAATTAATCATCGTCCTAAAACAATTCCTTCGCTCAGAAGTTTCAATGGGCACTGTAAATGGCCATGTTGTGCCGACAATCAATGTAGAGAAGGCGGTCGAGGAACCGGAGCGCCCCACTCCGCCAGGTAATTATCCATCCGGCCTTGCCCCTGTCATCCCCAACTGGTATAAAGTCGGGTGGCGTGCCGTTGCCAACATAAATGTGCCTCCTCCTGAAGATGGAGAGGAGAAAGACAAGTCTATCCTTGCACTTTTCCTGAACGAGCAATTCTACGGCGCCTGGTACCACAATGCTGCACTCATATTCTTCGTATGTCTTGCCAGTTTTGTTCTACTTTCGCTTTGCCTAATGCCCTATTCAGGCTGTATTTTCGTCTCATTTCTTGACCCGCTTCAACTTTGGATGGGGATGGTTGGTCATCCTTTTGGCAATCTGTAACACCTACTACGTCAACTCCATGTCACGTGTACGCCGCCGTGCTCGTGATGATATCCAGCGCGAGCTTGTTAGAACCCGATTGGTCTCCGAGCATGAGACCGCCGATTGGTTGAACCACTTCCTGGATCGTTTCTGGCTCATCTACGAACCCGTGCTTTCTGCCACAATGGTGGCGTCCGTTGATCAAGTTCTCAGCACAAGCACACCCGCTTTTTTGGACTCACTGCGCCTTACTACCTTCACTCTTGGTACAAAAGCTCCACGGATCCAGAGAGTCAGGACTTTTCCAAATACGGAGGAGGATATCGTTATGATGGACTGGGAATTCTCGTTTACCCCCAATGACGTCTCTGATCTGACTCCTCGTCAGGCAGCACTAAAGGTCAACCCTAAAATAGTCTTGTCTGTGAGGATCGGAAAAGGTCTGGCAACTGCTGCCATGCCCATCTTAATCGAAGATATCAGTTGCAGCGGTCGCATGAGGGTCAGAATGAAGCTAGTGTCGAACTTCCCTCATATTCAAATTGTGGATCTTAGCTTCTTAGAGAGGCCTGTTTTCGACTATGTCCTGAAGCCAGTTGGTGGTGAGACATTCGGTTTTGACATTGCTCATGTCGGTACATTTCACGCATCTTCACTCAGCTACTGATATGCCCGGTAGATTCCTGGGCTATCTGACTTCATCCGTGAAATGGTCCATGCAAATGTTGGTCCTATGATGTACGACCCGAACATCTTTACGCTCAATTTGGAGCAACTTTTGTCTGGTGTTCCCTTAGGAGCTGCAATTGGAGTGGTCCAAGTAACCGTGCATGCCGCCCGAGGACTCAAGTTCAGTAAAATTGGTGGAGGGTCACCAAATCCATGCGTCGGCATCAGTATTAGCAACCGTCAGGAGCTCGCGAGGACCAAATATAGACACTCGACGTAGGTGTTCTATCAGTATCTTTTTTAATCCTTCGCTAATCCTACCTAGGTATAATCCAACATGGGTAGAGACCAAGTTTATCATCATCAACTCTCTGCAAGAGCAGCTTGTCCTCACAGTGTTTGATTACAATGAGCGTCGGAAAGACACGTCCCTTGGTGCCGCTATATTTGAATTGAACAAGCTTATAGAAGATGCTACCTCTGAGGGTGTTGAATTGCCAATCCTGAAAGATGGAAAAGACCGCGGACAGATTAGATTCGACGTTTCTTTTTATCCCGTACTCAAGTCTCAGATCGTTGATGGCCAAGAGCGGTTACCAGAAACTAGTAGGTGCAATAATTACTGATTCCAACGCCATTTGACCTCCATCAGACGTCGGTATCGTTCGTTTGACTCTTCATCAAGCCAAAGACCTCGATGCATCGAAGTCGCTTTCCGGAGAATTGAATCCTTTCGTCAAAGTTTATATCGACTCCGACTCTTCTCTTGTTCATAAATCGCCGATCATAAAGCACACGAATAGTCCAGTCTGGGAATCGAGCACTGAATTCCTCTGCTCGGACAAGCGCTCTTCGATCATCATCATCAGAGTCGTGGACGAGCGCGACTTTCTGAAGGACCCCGTGGTTGGACACATGACCGTACGCCTCGAGGATTTACTTGCAGCGAAAGCATCTGAAGGACGAGACTGGTGGCCCTTGAGTAAGACGGGGAAGATTAGGATCAGCTCTGAATGGAAGCCCCTGAACATGGCTGGCGCTGTCAGTGGCGTTGCTCAATACGTCCCGCCTATTGGTGTTGTGAGGTTATGGCTGCAGAAAGCGACGGATGTCAAGTGAGTTGTTTTAGCATTGGTGAACAAGTGGGACTGACTGTCCCCTCAAGAAACGTGGAGGCTTCGCTTGGCGGCAAGGTTGGTCCATCGAAATCCCACGGGCGAATGGATCTGAACATATCATCGTAGAGTGATCCCTATGTACGCGTTCTGGTCAACGACGTCATTCAGGGTCGAACAGAGGTCATCAACAACAGTATGAGATACGGTCATCTCCGAGCGCTAACCACTGATCCTTTATATTGCAGATCTGAACCCTGTGTGGGACCAAATCACCTACATTCCTGGTACGTCTCCATCGCATCACTTTGAATACCAGATTGATGTGAGTGTGCAGCGCATTCCTTGAAAGAGGTCAGTGAATCTACCAAATTTCCCAATTCAACTTGACCATCTTGCAGTCCATGTTTATGGAAGTGATGGATTACCAACACCTAACCAAGGTAAACTAACTTTTCTTTCCATACTCATGATCTTAATCCCTCCCCTATAGGATCGTTCCCTTGGTTCTGTTGACCTTCGTGTCAATGATCTCGCGCGGGAATCCTCGACCGATCCCACGTATCGCTATGAATCAACAGGTAGGAAGGAACTTGCCGAGCCCATTCGACTCGAAGGGCAAAACGCGTTCAAGGGTTGTCTCCATTTTGTTGCTGAGTTTATTCCCGCTTTGGCACTTAAGCACGTCAGCTTTGATGCTGGAGAGACCGAGATTCAAAAGGCTGCCAAGACCATGAATGGCGTAGCAGGTGACGTCGCCGCGGACGCTGCCAGTGCACCATTCTCACCTGTGACGAGAACCCGGACTTCCACGGTGGATCGCCCTACGACGGAGCCGGGCACACATGTGGCACAGGCGTCGCATGACAGTAACATTGCTCCCGAATCCTCAATGGAGCCTAAACCTCAAAGTGACGAAGATCACGAAGAAGAGCAATCTTCCGGATTGGAACTCGATGAGGAACAACTTTTGAAGCACCGTACGTTGGCTCTTTCAGTCACTTTTATGGGCCTCACAGATTGTCTTAGAGTCTGGTATCATTATTTTTAATGTTTTGTCAGGCAGACTTCAGAAGAAAGCACGCTTGGAGGTTCTTCTAGATGACGGATACTGGCCAACGTTTGGTACAGTCAAGGCTCGCAGTACGCACGCACAGTGGCAACATGTGGGAGAAGGTTTTATTAAGGAACTCGATTTTGGTCGTGTCTGGTTGCGGTTAAATGAAAATGCGGAAGGCGACAAGGACGACATCATTGCTGAATGGAAAGGCAGTGCAAAGTCGTTCTTGAAAGCTACGCTGGTAAGATTGAACGTGGAAACACTCCTCAAATCGTAACTCATTCCTCACAGAATCGCCGCGAATCGTTCCTTTTGACTGACGTAGACGATGAGAGCAAGACGTCTACTGTTGAAATTGAAACGCGCTATGTTCCTGTTCCCGTGACGTTGGAACCAAGGGAGAGCATCAACAGTGCGTTTCCTCATCTTGTGGTCGATACGTTCCTCATGGCGTGCAGATCAAGGTGTCCTGCGCGTTGACTTGATGGAAGGCAGAGACCTCATAGCCGCTGACAGAGGAGGTAAGACATTGCACACGTGTTATTGCTGAGGAATGATGTTTTTGTACAAGGTAAATCCGACCCTTACGCAGTCTTCACCCTCAACGGACAAAGAATCTTCAAGTCACAGACGAAGAAGAAAACCTTGCACCCCGATTGGTCAGAAAACTTTGATGTTAACGTGGTAAGTTTGCAAAGGTATTTTGACTCGCACTGTTCAAATTCCTCTAGCCCTCTCGGGTTGCTGCAGACTTCATAGTGGAAGTATTCGACTGGAATCAACTCGATCAAGCAAAGAGCTTGGGGACTGGCAGGATTCAATTGGATGATTTGGAACCATTTGAACCGGCGGAGCGTATTATTAAGTTGTCAACGGAGAGGCACGGCGAGAAAGGACAAGTCTCCATTCGCTTAACATTCGCCCCTGAGATCATTGCGAAAACTCGCAAGACGACATCTACGTTCTCTGTGGCTGGTCGTGCAGTGACTCAGCTGGGCACGTTACCCATGGGTGCAGGCAAAGGCGTCATTCAGGGCATTCATGGCATGGGGGGAATACTGAAAAAGGAGTTTTTCCATCAGGACAAACCATCAGAGGGTCTTGCCCCACCTGCGGAGCCCCTGACCGAGCGTCCCGCACGTGCTGCGGACCAGGCATCGACTTCAGCGCGCGACTCTGCCGCGTTCCCGTCGACGGAATCAGGTCCCCGTGGGACAGGGGGCGCTCCTTCGGATCCTGGATCACTGCGTGTGATAGTATTCGGCATGAAGGGTCTTCCTGTGAACGATGTGAGACCGTATGCCACGCTGCGTGTTGGCGACAGAGAATTCAAAACCAAGCATGGTGCCAAGACCTCGGCACCAGAGTGGTGAGTAGTGATGGCTATCATTCGAGTCACTGTTCATGGGTCGTAAGGAATGAGTCCTTCGTTTTTGCTGCTAGCGCGCGTACGCCCGGACTACACGTGTCAATCCACGACCACAAGACACTTGGAAAGGATAAGTTGATTGCAGAAGGAGAGGTCGATGTTCGTGCATTTGAACTGGAAGCGGAGTTGTATTGTATTCTGACAAAGTATCACTTTAGATTTGGAACCATATCCTCCCCGGTCGCAACACAACGGCTGACGTATCGCTCGACTTACGCGAAGCTGGCCAGCTTCAACTGCGGCTTGAGTTTGATGGCGACACCAATCCCAATCATCTAGATCCTTCTATTCATGAGCGTCATTTAGCATCGCCGTCTAGGTTTAGTATCAGGGGTCGCAGGCCGGATGACAGTTGAATCAGCTGTTGGGCGTTATTTTTGATATTTATCTTGGTGTTTGCCTGATGCATCGATGATCCATGATTTCTCGCTTTGCTTTATCTACACGTTTTGGCATTGTGGTTGCACAACAATATACTTCAATTCCGAGAAAAGCAAATGACGGACAAGTGCTCTCTTCCGGCTCGTCTTTGTAGCACGATCTGCAGCCGGTTAGGAGGGCTAAGGTCAGGAGGTGGCACATACACGACTGCCCATGTTGAACTGCTTCCATAACCTTTCACAAATATCCGGGATATTATTCTGTGCCAGTGCTACTAGATAGAATTTGCCGTTGTCCGACAATAAATCCTGTCTTCTAATAGGTAATTTGTTACAGGTCGGGATGCAACATACCCCGATGCTATCCAAAAAACGATTTGTGACTTCCATGCCGTTATGTCCTCCTGCCCAAGAGCCAGCAATGTCAACGTCGCCTTGTGCATGGAGAGATTCCTCGTGGGCAGTGGGAACATAGGGGGGGTTAAATAATATGATATCGACACAATGTCGCAGTCGCGTTGACAGTGGTTTAGAGAGGTCACATGTAACCGGATCGAGAGGGATCTATCTTGCCTTGAACTCGAATGAAGATTCGTGAAGCAAATAAGCTACCTTGTTCTGTTTCCCCGTGGCAGTGGTGCAAATGGAGGCACGGTGATTGATGTCGGTACAGAGATAAACTGGTGCGGTGATCGATGATGACGGTCGCATGCAGATATGAATGACTGACGGGCATTTGCTGAACCCAGGATCGAGCCGAGAAACGCGGACACGCAGCCAGATCCAGAACTACGATGCGTCCTCAGAAATAGAGCCAGTAACCCCGGTCTGCTATTACCCTATTTCAAGGCAGATCAATGGTTTTTGGATCTTGAGCTGTTCTACGTCTTTTTCGAGGCTGTCCAGAAGTAAGAACGTGTCCTCTACGAAATATGAGCGATTTAACAAGTAAAGTTGCGGTAGCTCACCTGCTGGGTCATAAACATGGATCTTGTCGTCGCTGGATAAATGCGATAGATCTGGCGTTGGAAGCATCGAGATAAGATTAACATGCTGGGATCACGTGGTTAGTAGACGCGTCGAAAACGCGTGTCGATCTGTTCGCATAATTCAACGTCAACGTCAACGTTTCAGCTATGGCCGGACGCGCAAAGGCATCAGCGCCCAGTGTTACCCGTGCCCCAACTCGAACCAAGATTCCGCCTGCCTCGTCTCCAAGTCCACCCCTTGCGATGCGAGCGATCAAGTCAAAGCCTTCCACCAGATCAACCACTACCGCTGCAGGAGTTTCCAGAAAAATCAGACCCAACTCGCCTGACGCAAAGCAGAACGCCCCAAAGAAAGTTGGAAAACCTGCTTTCGCAAAATCTGCCACAGTGCAGCATGAACCGATCATGGTACGTGCTGGTTGTGGTCGATGTATGAGAGTGTCGGAATCACCGTTGAACAGGCGTATCTTCGCATAAGACCTCGTCTGGGTGACGCTGAGTCCGCTGCCATGCCATATTTGGAGCCACTGTCGGACACTGCGGTAAGGATGTCGGATCCGTCCAGCGATGGCTGCGGGGCCCCTGGGATGTATTATCGAGCATCAACTGCCTCTCCTTCCTCGATCTACAGGTTCTCTCATGTCTTCCTTCCGTCCACTCTACAAGCAGACTTCTTTGCGAAAACTACACTTCCTCTTGTCCGGGACTTGCTGGACGGCCAAAATGGTCTTCTCTTTGCGTATGGAGTCACGAACTCTGGAAAAACCTACACTATCCAGGGCGATGACACGTTCGGCTCTGCTGGTATTTTGCCAAGAACGCTAGATGTAATATTCAACAGTGTTGATGGCCTACAAAGCGACGGACGTGTAAGTGTAAGCAAGTGGCTAGGGATCATTTCGCTGATAAAATATATGGTCACAGTATCGACCTATTCGACTCTATGGTGTGGAAAAAGCTGATTCGCCGGATTCAACTGTACCTTCCATCAGCATCGACGTTCCAAGTGAACCTGCATTGGCTGAAATCTTGGCTGAACATATGGCGTCTTCAGACGACTCTGATCCAGATGCAGATTCGACGGTAATCAAACTCGATCGCAATTACGAATATTCTGTTTGGATTTCTTACGTGGAAGTGTACAACGAGAAAGTCTACGATCTTCTTTCTTCGGTCAACGAAGGCAAGGTAAATGAAGGGGCGCGTCCTACGCCAAACCTCGCCGGACATGGAGTAAATGGGGTAAATGGGGTTCTTGTGACCAGAAAGGCCCTTGCAGTGAAACCTTCTCCTGCGCTTGACGCAATGGATGACAGTGGAGCAGAAAACACTGGGCGATACATTTCCGGACTCAAGCAACTTCGTGTTACGAGTGCTACGCAAGCAAAAGCACTTGTCAAGCTTGGACAACTCCATAGACGCGTGTTCGGAACGCTCGCTAATAGCCAAAGCAGCCGGAGTCATAGCATAATCACCGTCAAGGTTCTCAGGAACCATCGTAGTGAGCGAGATGTAGGCCTTGATTCCGTTTGAGTACAACGCACTCGTTGACCCTGTGCTAGGACCCGAGTACAGTGCAAATATCGCGACTCACACTGGTTGATCTGGCCGGATCGGAAAGGACGAAGCACACTCAAACTACCGGTGACAGACTCAAGGAAGCTGGAAACATTAACAAGTCTCTCATGGTCCTGGGACAATGCATGGAGGTAGAGAGACTTTGCTTCGCACAATGCATGAATTGATCGTACTTACAGATTATGAGATCGAACCAAAAGCGATCTGCTCTGTGTCTCGCCAACCCGGGACAGAGCGATACCAGGGAGGTGAAAAGGGTCATGGTGCCTTTCCGGCACAGCAAGTTGACCGAGGTTCTCATGGATTACTTCGCTGGTGATGGCAGAATCGTACGCCTCTCATTTTGATCCAGTAGATCACTAATCTCTCCCGTGCCACTCCCTCAGGTCATGATTGTAAACGTGAATCCGTACGACACAGGGTTCGACGAAAACTCGCATGTCATGAAATTTTCCGCGTTGGCGAGGGAGATATCAACGGTGGTGAATAATGCCCCCATGCCTCGCATTCACGCCAGTCCTACCAAACCTGGTGCAACTCTGAAGCCTTCAGGACTTCCACGTCCGGTTACACGGAAAGTGACAATCTCGAGCATTGGGCCAGGAAAGAAGCTTAGTGAGGCACATCTCGAAGTGCTCGAAGGTACGGACGATTGCTGAAACCTTTGGAAACACGTTAAAATCGACTCCAGAGGACGAAGAGGCGAACGATGAGCAGGATAGCGATGACGAACCCGTGAATCCATTAGTGGATGCCTTATTCGATGAAATCGAGGACTTGCGTCTAAGGGTATGCATAGGGACTCGCTATATCTATATACTAATTGATGATAAATGTTTGGCAGCTTTACGAAGCAGAGATGCGATGCGTCATAGTGGAGGCGGAAACCCGGGAAGAAGTTACAAGGGAAATGGAAGAGAGGATGCGTGCCGTCGAGAGGACATACGCGCTAAGGTTGATGAGCGAGGTAAGGTGCGGCGCTCGCTGGCTAGGATTTACTTACAAATGTATTAGGTGGAACGGAATGAGCGCAAAATGGATGCAAAAATTGACATGTTACATCAGGCTGGCCTGATCGGAACTGCAAAGAATGTGGAGAGGGAATCTCATTCAGAGAGTGAAATTGAAGATATTATTGAAGACGTACGTCACTCATGTGTATGCTGGATTGAGACTCACGTATGAAGCTGACTCAGTCCAGATCTGAGGAGAATACTGAGTTGGAGGTGCCTGCATCCCCACTCTACGGCAAGGGAAACTCTACCTCGGACACGAAGAGTATGGAGCACCACACAGCACAGCTGGAGACAGACGGTGATACGGGTGATGCGGTCTCACAAAGTACGGACGAAGACCAAGAAGGCGACGAGGACGAGGCTTCGACCAATTATGATGGGTCGGATGACTACATTCCTCCGACGGCTCCAAAGAGCACTAAAAACCATAAGAAAGAAACCCGTGACGAGGCTCCGAAAGCAAGCACGGCCACAAGACTGACGAGATCGGTAGCCAAGCTTGAGACGGAGATCAAGAGCCTCTCGATAGGATGCGTCGAAGGGGACGAGTCGGTTGTCATTCTACCAAGCAGAAAGTTTCGACAGGCAGCCGTGGAAGGAGAGGTGGACAATGCGAAGAAAAAGAAGAGGTGCGTACTGGGCTGCAGAAAATGTTTACCGATTTCTCAAGTATGAACTAGGCAACTCGGGAAGAAAAATATTGTGACAGAAGATGAGGTGGAGGTAGTAGTCGAAGAAATGGAACACAAGGCATTGAGGAAGAGCGTTAGACGGATGGGGAGGGCATAGTCAAGGGGGGCATCTTGGAGGTCATGTGACGAGACGCGTTGATATTAATATCACGTGATTGTGTTATTGCGTCTTAAAGTTGGGGCCTTTCAATGGACTCGAATCGTCTTCGAGATGACGATCCAACGCAACTCGCCGTCACGACGAAACTCGTTCGCGGTCGCTAACAGGACTCAAGCACACCCAGGCAGAAAGCGTCGCGCTCATTCTATTGCTCCTGGAGATCCGCTCAGCCCGGCGGCCAGAGCCCGTCGTTCTCTCGTGCGTTCATGCATGTCGTTGTACATCTACCATGACGCGACCTCATGTCTCTAAGGCACCCAGGAAAAGCATTCTTAAAGCAGCAGTCAACGCTCTCGACGACGGTGATGATGCAACACAGTCCATGGACATCACTCGCGACTATCGCGAAGACAATCCTACTCGCAAATCCCTGCGCGTTAGCTTTGCCAATCATGCTCACGTGCGCCTCTTCGAGGTGCCCGATCACAACACGAACAGTACCGCCTCACCCCAGTCGTCGCCCGCTGCAGAGCCAGAGCCTGACGCTAGCAAGACTACGAATGACGAGAATGCATATCCAGGCGCACAGAAATCTCGGCGCCGTTCGTCAGCTCGCTACTCCATGGCTGTCGGCGAGAGCGGCGGAGAGGAATCAATGGACATGGATTCTGACGATACTGGCTTTTCCCCTTCTGCGTTTTTCAGGGCCGGTACTGAGGCCTCCATCGAAGACAATTTCGATCACGTGGAGGGTATGTACAACGACGACGACGACGACGACGACATGGACGTAACGGAAGTTGTCCCCCGAGATATTGTCAGGAAATCGCTCTCTGTTGGGCGCCAACCGCTTGCGAACCTTTCTATTCCTCAGTTGTCCACAAACGTTCGTAATGATCAACACGACATGTCCAACGACGCATCTTATGTGGAAGAAGACTCTGCGCAGTCACAATCATTTACCTCGGAAGGCGATCCGTCGCAGCCGATGGAATTTACGGTTCCCCTCGTCCGTCCTCCCGAGCCCCCAAGTGAAGCATGGTTGGCGCTTCGTTCTGCTACACACTCAGGAAATACACCGTATATACCCTCCTCAGATGATGACGGAGAAGGTGATGGCGATGACGTACGGGACATGGAACTAACCGATGCAGTTTCGAGGTTACAGGCTGCTCGTCCTTCACTTGTTGGTGAGGTTGTTGAAGGGGAGGGAGAGGACAGCTTCACAAGCACCGAAGATAGCTTTATGGATGATGATGTTGGTATTGGAGAAGACGGAAATCAGACTGTGAACGTCACTCAACTCATGAAACGTGTCAGTATTGGACACAGTGCAGATTCTACTGTAACATCTGTCTTCAGCAGCCAAGAGCAATCGAAAGAGGATGCTGTCGGCCAACTGGTACCTGACCATCCGCCCGATAGTTCACAAGGAATCTATCCATCAATCCCTGAGCCACCCGCGTCCGCTGTTACTCCTGCCGAACAAGCCCTATACCCTGAACTTCCGGTCGACGATCCCATTACCTCCGTTACAGCCACAATGGAATCCACCGTGCCATTGGACAGGCCGCCCGTTTTTAGCGTGCCTCAACCTTTGGCGCCTGAAGCTCAATCCGCATCTCCTGAAAATATTTCACAACCTACGGGAACCCCAGATCCGTTAAACTTCACGTTCGCACCAAAACAACGCGCACCCATTATCCGTTCCCGTTCATCCTCTCCTGCCAAAGGTCCCCCCTCACCAAGAAAGTTCACGGCGGCTTTTGCGCCGCCTGTTGCTCGCCTTTCCCCTCAGAAATGGGCAAGTGACGTGCCAAACGTCAATCACGTTGCGCGGCCAAGCCCAGTGCGACCACCTGGTACAGAACGACTATCGATTACTCCGGGGCGTGGTACAGGTGCTGTCCGGGTCCCGTTGCCGTCGTCTAGCGCTTCGCCCCTCAAGTTAGCAGCCTTTCATGTTGAAGAGCAACCAGGCGCTGGGTCGAAGAAACGTACTTCAATTGGTTTTCGCCGACCATCAGGCTATTTTGCACAAAGGAAGAGTCTTGGGAATGCATTTCCTGATCTGACGACGGTCGCAAATACTGGGGCCGCCCTGCGAGCATCGCCTGTCAGGAGAGCCGCTATTTCTCCTGGACAGAAAAGCTTCGGGTCTATCGGGCATTTCGCAGAGAAGAACCCAATAGATGGTAGTACGGCCTCCCCGACAGAACTCGACGACACTCGAAGGCATGAACGACCTTCCTCGCGTGACGAGATGTCAATACGCACAAGTCATTCCGTGGGCATGGGGCCCGATGATCAAGGTGCAGACCCGGGATTAAACGACGATATACAATGGAGAAGTGAAGTAGAAGAGGACGCGGAAGATTCTCAAGCCCCCCGAATAACCATTGAACAGTTCTTCGAGATGACGGGTATTCGATTTATGGACGATATTGCTGCACCTCGACGGTCAATTGTCCATCCCTCCACTCTACGTTCTTCACGAAGGGCATCGACGGAAGCACAGATACCTCTGGCAGAATATGTGGTCGCAATGGCTGTCAACGTCCCCCAACTCGAACTCTACAATCATGTCACAAAGGATTTGCAAACGTGGATTGAGCGAACTCAGGAGATACACGAGGAGGCGGAGGACGAAGCCCAGAAAGCGACACCCCCACTTTTTCAAGAATTTGTCGCTACAGATGAGAGTGGACAGGCCGAGTTATTGCACCAGCTCAAACTGATCAAAGTACACAACCACGCGCAGGCCAAGTCCGAATGGTACGACTGGAAGGCGCAATGGGTTGAACAGTTATACCAGAAGGCAAATGAGGGCTTCGTGCGTTTGGAAGCGGTGAGCTGCTTGTACTCCACTTCTGAAAAAAGGGTTTTAAAAAAAATTCCGTTTAGGACGCTAAAACGCTCGAGGGAATCATAAGGCAGGCACAGGACATCGTTCCCGGTTTACAACAAGAGTACGACGAACTCGTCAAGGAACTTGCGAAAGAGAGGGCTGAAGTAGCAGATCTCGAAGAGTCCGACCAAAACTATCTAAACGAATTAAAAGCTACCCTCGCCGAGCAAAGGTAGATTTTTATTTGTCATGAATCGTGATGGCAGACCGACGAAGCTCTAGCGCGGAGTTGGATGCCTTTCGCGCTGATGTGGAAGAAGCAGAGGCGAAGCTTGACCGTCTTGAAGAAAAACTAAGTGAAGTTGAATCCCAGAAGAAAGAGGTCATGACGACAGTGGGAGACGCAGAACGACGCATACATATGCAGAAAAGCAGCACACGCACCGAGATTTTTCAGCTTAAAAGTAAGTCCTAACATTTGTCATCACTAGAGGTGCTCAATCATCGAACAGACGAGCTGGAGGCCCTTCAAAGCTTGCATATGCTGAAAGTAACCAAAATCCTCCCGGAGTCATTCGAATTTGTTTATGGTTCGACCTATTATGTATCTATTCCTTGCATCAAGTTTCATCCAGCCGTCGCGGACATACAAATTACACGAATCGAAAATATCAAAGCGACGCACAACGAAATCCCTCTCTTGAGTACTTTTATGTTGCGAGCAGCAAAGCAGCACGTCGCTCGACGCAGAGACCAAGGTATTCGTGAGGTGCGAATTTGCTTCAGTAGTAATTACTGTGTTGCTGATCGTTCGCCACTGGCAGATTGTTCAATGTCTTGGCGACTACTGGTCATCGTGCTCTCAGCTTCAGTTACAACTGAAACTTGTATCTATCAGATTTCCCCTCTTGATTGAGGAGACGCCAACTGGTTTCTCTGCAACCGCAACCATCTTGTTTCGAAGCCTCAAAGCCAAGGCGCTAATATCATTTATATTTGATACCCCAGTATTTTCTTCATGGCCGATATTAATTCATGGGATGCGCTGGGACGCGAAGGTGGCATACGGACCCATCGAGTGAGTGCGCAGTATGTATACATGTTTCTCACGTGCTCAAGCCCTCGCAGTCGAGACGTTATCCAGAAGGCTGTTGCCTCGCGTATAGGACAGGCTAGTCCTATCAGCAATCACGGATTTATGCTGGATGCTTGCATGGAAGTAACGGAGCGTTACTCATAGCGCCAATACCTAATGACTCACTAATAATCGTGAAGACCGTGTATGGTGTACTATGTACAAGATGACATGACTAGGAAATAGACATAACTGGACATGAAATTGGACAAAGGAGGTATATCCATAGTTCCAAAAGACGTAGGTTCGTGAATATAATCTGTGAACGGCACATGAGATGACTTCCCAGTTGCGGTATTGGCGAACCCACATAAATCAGGCAAGTAGGCTTTGCAAACGCTCTTGATTGTGATCCAGCACAGTCACGAAGATGCTCAACGCTTCACGAGCGGATTGAATATTATTCCTTTCGTCATCTGCTTGGTCTCTCACTGAAGACCACAAGCAAGCAGCTTCTTTGGCCACAGATGATGTTTCCCAGCTCTTGTGCACATTGGCAAGCATAGTGTCCCACGAGGCACGAGCTGCTTGTTGACCACGTTCAAAGCCTGCCTGTGCGACTTGGTCGCAACGAGCCTCTGCCTGTTTCAACTCATCCTGAAGCGATGCAGTGAATGCAGCCCGCTCTTCGTCCATTCGCTCCCTCGTCTGAACGCTGGTGTGCAGTTGCTGCTCCAGAACGGAAATCTGCCTGGCAAGCTCCTCCGTCTCTCCGATCCGATACTGCTTTGCTGCATACAGTTGTTCTTCAAGCTCCTGTAGACGCGAAAGCCTTTCCTTCGCAATAGACTCCGCCTGAGCGATTTGCAGACGAAGGAGAGTAATGGTACCGGAATCTGCAGGTGGTGGCAAGTCAACCGAAGTTTCAAATACTGCGGTTAGGTGATGGACTGCGGGAGAAGGAGTCACATCGGGAAGAAGAACCTGGGAGATTGAACCATAACCTGAAGGAGAAGGCAGGGCAGACAAATTGGGGGTTTCTGGGACCTCCAAGCCTATGGTGCTGGTATTTGGAGAAGGACCACCAGGGGTAAACGGAGGCACCACATCCGCCAGCCTACTCTCCAATTCTTCTCGCGCAAGGATTTGGGACCTATCGACAGCCATTTGCTCCCAAGAAAATATTGAACCACGATTTTTATCATTTTCACGGGATCTCGGTCGCAGTGCTGGCGAACTCTCCGAGGGCGGCAGCGGCGACAAATAGGAAAGATTGGCACGAGTTGGTAAAAGGCTGGGTGGGCGGGAAGGAGTCTGAAGTTCCGAGTCCGTGGATTGACACATTGTTGTACGAATCCTTGGGATTGCAGGGGTTGGTACGGCGAGGGATGCCACCGGAGCAAGAAGTAGCTCTACATCATCGATGTCCTCACTGTCCTCACTGTTCACTTCGTCATTCGGTGCCAGTCTTAGGGGTGAGTCTTTGCCATTAATGCCAAGACTAACGACAGAAGTCTGTCGTGCATGACGAGCCAGGGGAGATTCTGGCGGCTGACGTACGGTGCCTCTCAAGGGGGTCGTAGTTTGACTGGACGCTTTGGAACGACCGAAACCGAATGCATTCTTAAGAGAGGCAGAGTTCAAGGGCGAGGGATGGGTGCGAGACGAGCTGCACGATGAAGCTGATGAAGGGGGTCGCGTGGCAGCTCGCGACGGAGAGGAGGTGGCAGCAGTTTTGACAGTCTTGGCTGGTCTCGCAGATCCGGCACGAGCTGGAGATGAACCAGATGTGACGGGGGACGATCGAGAAATCTTGGACTTGGTAGGAGTGGAGGGTGCAGTTGGGCTGGGAAGGTTGACTTTCACCGCGAGAGCTCTGTGTGGCAGCGGACTGATGGGACGCTCCACTTTGTCCGCGGGTGCACGCGCAATACCCCTACCCTTGGGAGAGTCCCTTTGTTCACTATCGTCGTCCTCCGAGGTGCTGAACCGCCTCCGGGTACCCACACGAACGGGGGAAAGAGACTTTTTAGTCGGCTCGACAACTGCTGACCGAGGCCTGTATTTGGGAAGAGCGGATGAAATGGTCGAAGAAGCAGTCTTGGAGCGCAGCGTCGAGCGCCTGGAAGGGCTGGAGGCGTTTGTCTCTGGGGATTTGACACCATGCTCGTCTGCGGAAGAAGGGCTGTTCTTGAGGAGTGCAGACTGTCTCCTGCGGGTTATGGTCTTGAAGGAGGGGCTATCCTCCTTTCCATTTGAGGGAGTTGGGGACTTTGACTTTTGGACGAGAGACGCGTGAGTGAGAGTGGTAGTGCTCATGAGACTGAGACGACGCGAGGAGGACTCTCTGGGTTTCTTGAGGGCACCGTCGCGGTCGCGGCTGTCCTTGTTGATCACGTCGACGAGAGCCTTGCCGACCGAGGTGAAATTAAGGGAGTGGCGGAATGAGGAGCGTGTTGACGGTGGGCGAGAAGGTTTGGAGGCCATGATGCTAGTCGCACTGTGAACGTTTCCAAGAGATCAGACTGTTCCAGCCAGTTACGGTTATCTTCCACGTTGTTAGACTGCCACGTCCGATACCTTCGAGTCGTCGTGGTCGTCGTGGTCAACGTTCACGTTCGAAATCCAACCAAAAGTGGCAAACCATGTTTGTATTTGTCACCACATAAATCTACCCACACCCGCACGTTCCATGTATAAAAACACGTAGATCGTCCCGAAATTGACTGCCCCATACCACAAACCTTCAATCAAAAGCCCCACAGAACTCATGTCCACCACCTGAGCCCTCAAGAGAATGTACGGAACCAAGAAATACCGTGGCTCCAAAAGCGGCGTGGGTAACAGCGTCGGAATGATGGCAAGGGGCAGAACCAGGGTCTGCAACAATGTCTGGTCGCTGGCTGTGTCGATGACGTTCAGGGTCAATTTCCAGCTTGATCGATAGAAGCTAACCCCCATCTCACCTACACGCAGCCACCACGCCCACCCGCATGCCTGATATCCCGGTATGAACAGGTAAGGCACAATCGGATGTAGCATGAACACCCGTCGCCATACATAAAAGGTATAGTGGCGATTATCAGCAAGCAGAAACGGATGGTGCACCCTTCATAATCCGATGTAGAAATTCGGTTGCGGCGATAGAAGACATGTGACCCACGTGAACTCGTGCACCGTAAATGCCATGAATGCTGAAAGCAACGCCGTGAACGCAATTCTCCTATATCGAACTTATCAGTGCCTTCTCTCTCTCGTCAAGATAGACGGACATTTTAGTCCCAAACATTCGGTGAATAACCTCGTGGGCAAGTCTCACCGGGCCGCCGCGTCCAAAAACGACCGTAGGCCACCCTATCAATGTTGCGAATGCGATAAAGTAGTACACCTGGGGTACGTGCAGGACGGGAACGTGGTTCGCCTTGTCGCCTGCAATGCGGAATGCGGTGGTCAAATTCGTACATACAGCAAGATTGTTTCCGTGATCCCACACCTAGCACGATGCCACCGTTCCAGAACACGAATGCACCAAACATGGCCAACACTGGCATGTAAGGCATGAACGCTAAGAGCAATTCTGGAAAAGCAGCTGGGGCACTCATGATCGATCGCAGAAAGTCGCCTGAGCATGTGAGCCGAGTTGGGGGGTTAATGTGAAGCCATATGACTTACCTGGACCAGCTGACAAGGCAGGCGGGTCATGGAGCAGCGCATCTCCGCGCCTGAACCGCATGCGCATAAGCTGACTAGTGGCGAATGCATATATCAACCATACAATGTTCGTTTGGCGAAAAAGGCAGCTGATGGCACCTAGCTGGGAAGGGTTGGGTAAAGCTCAAGGAGATTAACAACGTTGAACGGTGGGACCTACCACTGCCGCAGAGAGGTGCTGGTGTTGGGTTGCAAGTATGACGGTCAAGAGGACCGAGACAAGACTGGGTATCTCTGTGTAATACAGAAATCCGTAAAACCAGGCTATCGGGAATGCGGATAGGATGAATGCTTCGACACTGGGTGCGAGCAGGGGGGGTGGCCGTCGACGTTGGTGAAACGCGAGGAGATGTGAGAGGAAAAGCGGGAGAGAGATCAAGGAGAGAGTAACGGTGAATCGCAGCAATGCCAAGTTGCAACGAAAGGCGAATATGCGATGGAGTAGAACGCTAAGGATATACCTACGGTGTCAACTGTTCAGCTACACGGATTGTGCCATGGAAGTGGAAGATACTAACAGCCCCGGTGGTGTGGTGATTTTTGGATCCCAGGTGGACCACTCGCCCCTGCAATACGCCTGAGCTTGGGAGACGTGGAAAGGTTCGTCCTGCCAAATACCGTTAGTATGGTGGTCGGCGTACCGCAGCTGCAGGCAAACCATGTAAGGTTCGGTGACATGACTGTTGAATTCCCCGAGCAAGGACAGCGCTAGCCCACAGTAGACCAGGAATAAGATTTTGGAGTTTGGGTCCATCGCGTCAGCACGGAGACAGACCCGGGCTCGGAAGCAATAGTAGTACTAGTATTCACACAGCGTCACCGCCAACTCATACATATACTTACCACTAATACGACGCGAGGTGGCACCCCCAACGACAACCCGTCTCCGTACAACCCTACGCGCTCAGTCCATGGCAAGCTAGCTATCATGGCGCGAGGCCACTGGGCGTAAGTTCCGACACGGCTACTGAGCTGATTTCCTAAACAGGTAATCCTAGTCTATTGTCCTTGCCGCAGACAATTAGACCGGTCTCAGATCGGCGCTTTGACCTAACGTCCACGTCCACGTCGGGTGTTTTGAGGGTCACATCTTTTGTTTCGCTAATCAACCCGACGAGTGCTTCTCCCAGCCTTTTTGTTCTGGCGTCCTCGGAATAGACAGGGAGCATGCCATCCCAATGCAAGACAATAGGCCCGATTTGATGTGGTCATTTGAGGCCTGCATCCCGTATCTCAAAAGGCCGTGAATTCTCAAGAAATTATCATCTTTTCTTCTTCTCGTCCCTCCACGAGGATCAGCTTGCCATCCCCTACCCCGAGCTGCATTCGGTGACGCCATGCGACCCGCCAACAGCGCGACCAACATCGTGAACTCGTCTTCTGTTCGCCATCGAGGCGTCCCAGATGTCCCCCAGGATGTCGACTTCCTCATGGAGCATCTCAATGACCCCAACTTTGACTATCATTCCGAGTTGCAGTCACTCTCGGACTCCAGCACACGGGTGTCCCATTTCGAGGACAAGAAGATCACCGACGCTGACTCCATCCGTCTCTCAGAGTTTGATGCAGAGACTCGCTCAGAGTCGATACGCTATTCCACTACTTCAAAGACAGAGTCACAAACTACTGCGTTCGAGTACAGCGAGTTAGTCGATCGCTGCCTTCTACACATTTTCCTTCTGACTGCCCTACAGCGAATCCCCTTATCCTGAGGTCCGCGCTGCCGTCTCCAGCGTCGATGATCCTACGATGCCCGTCAACACGTTCCGTGCATGGATCCTTGGTTTATTCTTCACCGTTGTCATCTCTTCACTGAACCAGCTCTTCTCCATGCGATGTCAGTACATTTCTTTAGCCTGTAACCAATCTCATTCTGTTTCCAGATCCTGCCGTCTTCATTTCTGGTATTGTCATTCAGCTGACCGCTTTGCCATGTGGCAAATTCCTTGAGCATGTTCTTCCAACCACCCGCTTCAAAACCTTAGGTTATGTTTGGACGCTCAACCCTGGTCCTTTCAATGTCAAAGAACATGTCCTCATCACCGTCATGGCCAATGTAGCTAGTAGCGGCGCATACGTTACCGATCTTGTCGCTACTCAGCGCATTTTCTATAACCAGACGATGAGCCTCTCTTACCAAGTCTTACTTGCTGTCTCCACGCAGGTTTTCGGCTTCTCCATGGGTGGCATCCTCCGTCACTTCCTCGTCTATCCCAGCAGCATGCTCTGGCCTGGTGCTTTGGTTAATTCTGCACTCTTCAACACTCTTCACAGGACGTATGGCAAGCCTGATCGCCACATTTCTCGCCACAAGTTCTTTGCCATAGTTGCTGGATGCAGCTTTGTATGGTATTTCGTCCCTGGGTATCTTTGGACTGGCCTCAGCGTTTTTAACTGGGTGTGCTGGATCGCGCCAAACAACGTCGTTGTTAATACATTATTTGGCACGTCTACGGGTCTAGGCATGAGCATATTGACACTCGATTGGGCTCAAGTATCCTTCTTTTCTAATCCTCTCATTTCTCCGGTACGTTCAATCTGTTGCGAGTCGTGCTTATTATCTTACTATCCCCCCAGTGGTGGGCCGAGGCAAACACAGGCGTCGGATTCGTCATCGTCTTTTGGATTATTGCCCCCATCCTTTACTGTGAGTTGTTCGCACGCGGACGAGGATTTTAATTCTAAACTCGGCGTCAGTTACAAACACCCGCTTCATGAGCTACCTGCCGATATCAGCGGCAATCACTTTCGATAACACTGGCATGCCTTACAATGCCTCGCAAATTGTCACCAATAACGCTTTCGATCTCAGCAAATACGAGGCATATTCCCCTGCGTTTCTCACTACCACATTTGCACTCGCCTATGGTATTGCATTTGCTGCGTTCACGTCCCTTATTGTCCATACCGCCCGTGAGTGTTGCTGCATCTTACGATCCCTCTCATCTGATCATCTTTTCAAGTGTGGTACCGTCGTGACATCGTTAGACGTTTAAAGGGAGGTCTTAAGGATGAACGTGACGTCCACTTGCGCCTTATGCAAGCATATCCCGAGGTTCCCCAATGGTGGTATGCGACGTTGGGAGTCGTCATGATAATCTTCCTGGCTGTCGCTGTCGAAATCTTCCCAACAGAGCTTCCCATTTGGGCAGTGTTCATAGCGCTGTTCATCTCTTCCATCATGACCATTCCCTGTGGCATAATCCAGGCGATCACAAACCAAATGTTTGCCCTCAACGTCATGTATGAATTCCTCGCTGGCTACATCATTCCCGGCAAACCCCTGGCAGTCATGATCTTCAAGGCAGTTGCTTATACCGGCACAACTCAAGCCGTTGGTTTCTGCGGTGACATGAAACTGGGTCATTACATGAAGATTCCTCCTCGTCTTATGTTCGCCGCTCAGGTGACCGCCGGCGTGCTCGGCAGTATAGTTGTCATCTTCGTCCAGGAGTGGATGTTTGCCAACATTGTGGACATTTGTCAGCCCCACCAACCCCAGTTTTTCACATGTCCCGCCACTACCGTATTTGCTTCCGCCTCCTTGATCTGGGGAGGTATCGGACCACAGAGGATCTTCGGCCCTGGGGCCCTGTATCATCCATTTTTGTGGTTTTTCTTCATCGGCGCTGTCCTCCCGATCCCGTTCTATTACCTTGCACGTCGATTCCCCCTCTCGTACTGGCGTTACATCAATATCCCCGTTCTCTTTGCTGGGATCAATTCGATGCCTCCTGCGACGGGTATCAACTACGCATCGTGGTTGTTGACCGGCTTCATATTCCAGTGGTTCATGCGCCGCTACCACTTCCGATGGTGGATGCGGTACAACTACATCCTCGCCGCTGGACTTGACTCGGGGCTGGCGATCAGTCTCGTGGTCATCTTCTTCGCCTTGCAGATGCCAAAAGGCGGCATCAACGTCGACTGGTGGGGAAATACGTTCTGGCAGACAACTGCCGATGCGCTCGGTATGCCGCTCCGCGTGGCACCTGCTGGACAGATTTTCGGTCCGTCTCAATGGTGATGATCTTCAAAAAGCGTCAAAACAAGAGTGTTGTACCCATACCATTTTACATTCTTGCATCCGTTTCTCCCCCTGAACTGTTTTTCAGTCTTTGACGACCGGCGGCCGCGCGACGTTTCCCCCTTTTCTACCTGTCGCCTTGGCCCTTACGCTCCAACTGCCTCACTATCCTTGACAAGTTGTATTATTCTGCATTACCATTATTTTTTTTCGGGTTCTACATTTCGTTCCTCATCTGGGATACGCATTGTGTATACAATGTACTTGCACCAATACATGAATGACAAGCATTCAATTTCCAATACTTGACACGCAGGCCATTGGTATGAACGGTAGCACGACGAAAATAATATTTCTGGGCAACAAAAGAACGGTCGACTACTCTGGAACACCCCAAATTCTGACCTCCCTTCCGCTGGTAGCCCAGACTTCCTTTCCTTGATCGGCAAAGACAAGATCCGTCACATCACTCGGCTCCTCGAAGCGAACCAGTTCCTCCCAGGTCTTGTGCGCAAACAGGCGGATGCCCCCGTTGCCAGCGACGCCAAAGAAGTTGGCGCCATAGTCGTAAATGACTTTGTTGACCTTGTACGCGTCACCGAGCGGTATGGAGTGCACAGTGGTCATTTTTCTCAAGTCCCAGATGGCAACCGAGGAAAGGCTATCGGGTGCGAGGAGGTGGTAGCCGTTCTCTGAGAACGACATGGTGTTCACGGAGAACGGTACACCATCAGGCGAGATGGTGGTGGCCACGGTGCCAGAACGAACGTCGCATACTTGGATTTTTGACGAGGAAGTCCCAAGCGCGAGCAGCGCGCCGTCCGGATGGATGGCCAGTGAGGTGAAGGGTTCGTCTGTAGGGACAGAGTGATACACTGGAGAAAGGGTCGAAAGCTCGTGGAGAGAGTACGTCTTGTCGAGAGAGGCGTAGGCGACGAGGGTGGACGTTGGGTGGACAACGAGGCCAGTGAGGTCACTCTTGTGGGTCGAGATCGTGGCCTTGGGCTGGTACTCGCCCGACGCGGCGTCATGGGACCAAATTTTGGCGATTTTGTCTGCACCGGCAGAAAGGAGCAGAGTGGGATCGCCATCACGTTCGCGGAGGGCGACGTGGTTGATCTTCTTGGTATGTCCCTTGAGGGAGGCGAGGACCTTGTCCGTGCTTCTGTCATAGAGCTGCACGATTTTGTCATTGCCGCCGGTCAGAAACTGAGCAGGGTTGAGGCGAGAGAGAGCGATGGAGTTGATGCCAACGGGAGAGGCAGAATGGAGGGACGGAATGGTGTGTTTGGAGGTAAACGTTTTTACTTCTGCAGGGGTGGTGTATCCAGCGGGTGCCTTTCGCTTCTTGCGCGTGGCAGAGAGGTTCTGTTGGGTTTCGTCGATCTGTTCAATGACGTGCTTTGGCAGAGACGCCGGGGCCGCGTCCTCGGCCATTTCGACGTCAGCGCCATTGGCAGGTGCGGACGGTATGCCCATGCTAGCCTGTACGTTGGCGAGAGCCCTGCGCGCCCAACTGTCAATACACGGCAGACGAGAACGTAGTGGTAGGACGTACTCTCTGGCGGCGTCGCGTTCACGGATGAGACGAGCGACGACGCGGCTGGCGGCGTCCTGCGCGTAGAGGGCATAGCTGAGCTCTTGCCTGGTGTTGTTGTACTGTTGCCGCAAGGCAAAGGTTTCGAGGACGAGGGCGTCCCACTCGTTTTGCAGCGTATGAAGGAGGGCGGGGACAGAGGTCGCGGTGGGCGGTCTCGGAGGGGCGGCCTTGGGGTCTGGGGAAGTGAGAGGGACTCTACACACGGCAGAGAGAAGACGTACTGGCTTTGACGGCGAGAAGGTCAGATTCCTCGAGTTTTTCGCCCGTGAGCGGGTCCGTGCCGCTGTCTTGGATGTACTTGAGTATGAGGCGACGCTCGTAGACATGGCCTGACTTTGCGGACACGACCGGGTCCTGGGGTGGTTCACCAGAGATGCTGCAGAAAAACATTTGGGTCGAGCTCGTCGTCGTCGCAAGTAGCAAGACTTGGAATGTGTTGTACACTGTTTACTTGGTGTCTCATTATCATTAACATGGCAGACACCGTCAAGCAACAGCAGCTCGTGCTCGCCTTTGTCGATTTCCTCGACAATTCTATACGCGACGGCACCGTCAAGGACGACGACAAGGAGGGTCTTGAGGTCGCAAGTACGTTCACTAGTCGTTCTCGCCGCCTCCGATTGACGCTCGCCAGTCCAATGCATCAGCGAGGCGTTTGGCGTAGATCCTTCGGACGATGTGCAGCGCAAGCGGCTCAGTATCCGGCCAGCGACGCTCCAGTCCATATTCGACGTCTTTCTCAAGACGAGAGACAAGGTCGGACCACCGTCGTCCACCCCGTCCACATCCACGCAGGACAAGGCCTCGGCGGAGAAGCACAAGCAGGCAGGGAACGCCCAGATGTCGTCCAAAAAGCACGACGCCGCCATCGACTCGTATTCGAAAGCCATCGCCCTCGACCCCACCAATCCCGTCTATTTCTCCAACCGCGCGGCCGCCTACTCTAGCAAAGGCGACCATCCCTCTGCCATCGCAGACGCGGAGAGGGCCATCGATGTCGACCCCGGCTTCGTCAAAGCTTATTCGCGCCTCGGGTATCTCTTCTCCTCCCCTTTCGTCCAACGCAAACGGCTCACCCACCCTTTTTCCAGTCATGCACATTATAGTTTGGGCGACTACAAGGCCGCAGCAACCGCGTTTGGCAAGGGCATCGAACTCGATCCCTCAAACGAGAATCTCAAATCAGGGCTCAAGAACGCTAAAGACCGTCTCCCCGAGGACGACGACGATGGCCCTCCTCCGCTCTTGCCTGAGGACCAGATTCCCTCATCTCCGTCTCTGAATACCGCTCCTTCAGACCCAACCCCAAACTTGGCCGGCCTTGCAAACATGTTTGGCGCAGGGGGTGGCATGCCCAACTTGGCAAACATGATGAACAACCCCATGATGATGCAAATGGCACAGCAATTGATGGCCAACGGTGGCCTGGAAAGACTCATGTCCAATCCGGCCGTCGCAAATATGGTATCCTCGTCCTCTCCTTCTCCTTCCCCATCTCTCACACCATTCTCTCGCTCAGATGGGTCGCGTTCAGAATGGCCAAATGCCTTCGATGGAGGAACTCATGTCCGATCCTTCCTTGAGAGATCTGTACGTCCATGTCCTCCTTTCCGTTCAACCTTGCTAATCGAGGCATAGCGCCAGCCAATTCGCACCAGGTGGTGGCCGACGATGAGACGCGCGTTCTCTGGGAGCTCCGAGTTCACTATCGGATCAATGCTTATGCATGCATGCTCGCATCCACTTCTAGCCCATAGAATGCATACAAAGTTCCGCGGAGAGGCACACCGTTAAAGATATCAATAAGTACACGTTAAATTACGAAAAAGGATCGAATGCGAAGAATAGAATAAGAGCTGACTTGCCTACATTTATATATTGAATCGAACCTAAATAGCCCACTATTTTTATACGATAAACAGGAGGAGATCAGTCGAGCATTACGAGAAGCAAACATTACGAATTAAAGCAACGTTGTGTAGTGTAAATAGATGCTTCTGAACCGTTGTCGCGCACCTGACGCTCGGAAGATGATGGCCCTTGAGTGCGCCTCTTCTCTGCCAACTTGCGGCTTAGAGCAGGTGGCACGAGGTCTAATTGTTTCGGAAGGTCCACCGGATGGCCCTAAAAGACGCTTGAGCGCTGCATCCATCGTCGACGCCGACGCCGACGCTTACGTGGGCCAAGTGGTACCGCAAACCACTCAGTTGCTTATACCGATTGGGACAATTTTCGTGGGGACACTTGTATTGCTTCTTCGTCCTGTCTTCCCCTTCCGCCGACGCCGACGCTTCCTCGACTGCAAGGCCATCTATGTAGGAACAGACAAAGCTCGACGTAATGGCATGTTGGAAATGGGCCTTGGAACTACAGATAGACGTCAGAACAGCCGCTGATGACAATAATGAAATTCATCACATTTGAAGGTGATACTGCAGTCCGTTGATGCTCTGATGGATACATCAATCACAAGAGTGCGAAATCACGCGTTTGTACACACCTTCCAAGATTTACCGCATCCCTCCAAGCCGCAGCGGTACGGTCTGTCTCCTCCGCCGTCTTCCGAATGTACATTCTTGTTGTGATCCGAAAGGCCACGTGAGGTGCAATAACAGGCACGACTCGACGCCGCATTGGTGGGCCAGCAGCTCTCGTGGCCACAAGCATAAGGTTTTACAGAAGAACTGTGGTGCATGAGGGACAGTTATGATCTACTGAATACGGGGACTTACTCGGGGGTTGCTTGTAAATCAGAGGACAATCGCAATGGCGCCTGCGCATCGGGCCGCTTCCTAGAAACGGGCGAGCCCATTTTCCGCCGTGGAACGGGGATGAACGAGGGTGAGGAATAATCCTCGGTGGAACACTGTGAGGACGGTCGTTTTGGGTAAGGCATGCTCATGGGGCGAGGAGAAGCAGTCGAGCGCCGTACGAGGTGTGAAGAGAGCGCAGTGCCAGAATTGTAATAAATATCGGGCGTTGCACGAGACGGGCCCGCTTCTGGCTGCAGGGGTGTGTTCACGTTGCGAGGCTCAAGTTGTTGGAGTGCATATCGGGACTCGGGCGGAGAGCTGGTGAGTGGCCGGGACGGCTGGTGAGGGACTTGGTCTGGGTGCACGTGATTGTGGCGATAGTCGGCATGCTGCTCTGGGGCACGGACGGACTGCACACCGCGTGCACGAGAAAAGTCACGGTGAAGAGAATAATGATAGGCAGGAGGTGACTCGGAAAGGGAAAGCGGATCAGGCGTGTGAGGGATGGGGTGCTGGGGATTGACGTCAAGGCGAGGAGGTTTGGAAGACACGTGATAGAAAGAGTCAGGACTGTCAAGAAGCGAGACTGAAGTCATTGGTGAAGGCATGTGGCTCGCCTGTTGGTCGGGGAGGCGAGGGGATGTAAAATAGGAATTGGCGGAGCTAGATTGCGGTGACGGCTGGTGTCGAGTCGTCAGCGCAGCATGTGAAAGGCTACACCCCTCGTGTGGAATGGATGCCGCGTAATGATCGACGTGCACAGGATGAACGGAAGGGGGGTGAGCCGGAATGGCAGTGTGCGGCAGAGTGCGTTGGAGCTGATGAAATTGATGCGGACAATCGTCGTATACGTTGTGTTGGTGCATGTCCTCAGAGTATGTGGGCTGGGGTGCAGGCGAGGTGGAGCCAACGGAGAGTGCGCAAGCGGATGACGAGGATTCGTAATCGAATGGAGCGAAGACGGCAGGCGAAGTGGTGTCTTGAACGGAGGAAGGGATTAGGAGAGATTGAGCTGCATCTGAGGTGGACTCGGGGTCTTTTTCATAAGGGAGTGGATGCTGTGGAGAGGAGAATGCAGGGGAGAGCGAGGACGAGGGATAATGAAATGAAGGAGGAAAATCGACGGGACGAGATACGGCAGGCTGTACGTGTTGTGGATGCTGTGGTGGTGGTGGATCGCCGGGAAAGATAACGACAGGATTAGAGGAGGTAGGATGCCAACAGTCGATCATTGGGAGAGAAGGCCAGGCGGAAAAGGAGTGGAGGGGCTGGGACACCTTTTGAGGGGAAGCCGTGTGTCGTTTGCGCTCGAGCAGTCTCCACCTGAAAGAAGGAAAAAAAAAAAGAGGCGTCGTCGGTAAAGGAATTGGCGCAGGGACAGTACAGTAATATCTACATACCTGTTACGGCAAGCGAGACCGCTGCGCTGGAGCTCTTGACCGACGCGACCCCATTGACCGCCGAGGGAGTTGTAGGCGACGACGAGCCTTTCATCCTCGTCGTCGGACCAGACGTCCTTCTTGAGAGCGGGATCGAGGGCCTCGCGATAACGCTTTGAGCACGCGTCGTCCGTACGGCCAGGTATGTTCCTGGCGATGAGTGCCCATTTCGCGGAATGGATCTTATAGAGCTCTAGAAGGAGATTATCTTCTTCCTTTGTCCAGGCGGTCTTCTTCACGTTCGGCGATAGCGAATGAAGCCACCGCTGTGTGAGTGATGAGAGATCGAGAGACCGCGAACGAGACGAGATTGGGCTTGCCTTCCTGCAGGCCTTGTTGGACCTGCCGGGCACGGATAGCGCGACGGCCTTCCAATTGTCAACCTGACCGTGCACCGCGACGGCGTTGGCGAGCAGCTGATCTTCGTGGGCCGTCCAAGGTCGACCTACCGCACGTTTCGTTGGCATTTCGTTGAGGTTACTACCGGAACTGCCGTGTTCATTTGAAGTACTAATATACTTGACTTGCATTACATAAACCCATCCATGTCTGACCGCGACCACGACTCGGACGTCGACAACGTCCACGACGCTTTCGCCATCGCCAGCATTCCCGCAGTAAAGAAACCACGCCAATACTCGCCACCCAGTTCCACAGATCCAGCGCCGCATGTACTCCATCAAGTGCGTACACGGTGTGCATTCCTGTACCTTGTCTCACTTGCTACAGGACCCTCTCGACCACTCCTCCCTCGTCACCCGTCCCACCGACACGCAGATCAACGTCAATATACCCTATCATGACATGTCACTGCCCCTCCAAGGCCCAGAAAATCCATTCGGTGATCGGAACCGTTTCCTCAACCAAAACGCGCTTGCAGGCCACGTTGAGGAGCAGGCCATGTCTGACCATGCCTTCAAGGCACAGCATCTCACTCACGCCATCCTCGGCTATTCCGTCAACCCCTCCGTCGACCCCAACGCGCCCTCTTTCCTTGGCTCCCTCGACGCCGCCCAGCACAACGCCTTCGCCACCCTCGATGCCACCCGCACCACAAACGCCCAAAAAAGGGACCTCAAGCGTAAGCGCAAGCACAAGGGCAATCTCGACATCGTCGACGGCGACGGCGCCTATGTTGGCCCCTGGGCCGCCTGGGAGGGCGAAGACCATGCTGCCTTCCTCGACGGCGTCGAGGTACAGGACCAAGACGCCCCCGACGAACCCGATGACGACGAGCCAGAGCCCCTTGTCATCAAGAAAACGGCGAAACCCAAGCGCGGCGGCGTTGGCCAGGAGACCTCTGTCTTCCACGGCAAGTCTATGACGGACTATCAGGGCAGAACCTACATGCATCCACCCCATGCTGAGGCGTCTAACCTCTCCTCCGACATCGGTTCCCAAGAGACATTTATCCCCAAGGCATGCATCCATACCTGGACCGGTCACACCCAAGGTGTATCCGTCATCCGTCTCTTCCCAGACACGGGCCATCTGTTGCTCAGTGGCTCCATGGACACCAAGATCAAGGCACGTCTCCATCCCTTTGCTCAACCTTCCTTTTTTTTCTTTGCTCACGTCCGTAGCTTTGGGACGTGTATACCCATGGCAATTGTCTTAGGACGTTTCATGGTCACGTTCAGGCCGTCAAGGACGTTACCTTTTCAAACGACGGCACAAAGTTCTTGTCCTGTGGCTATGACCGCCAAATGAAGCTGTGGGACACCGAGACCGGTCAGTGCCTAAAGCGATTCAGTAATGGCAAGACCCCGTACGTTGTCCGTTTCCACCCTGACGATGACAAGCAGCACGTCTTTCTTGCTGGCATGTCCGATAAGAAAATCATCCAGGTGCGGTCGTTGAGCTCCACCTTTCGTCAAGCGTGCTGACTGGAGGGATTTAGTACGATATGAGCTCGGGGGAAATCACGCAGGAATACGATCAACATCTGGGACCCGTAAACACTATTACGTTTGTGGACGAAAATCGCCGATTTGTGACGACTTCGGACGATAAAACAATACGAGCGTGGGACTATGATATTCCGGTGGTCATCAAGTATATTGCGGAACCACACATGCATTCCATGCCGGCGGTCACTTTACATCCATCGAGTGGGCACCACGCTTTTGCGTCGCACGTTCGTGACACTGACTTTGTGTGACTTCAGAAAAGTATTTTGCGGCGCAGTCGTTGGACAATCAAATTCTTGTGTACAGCACGGACAATTTCCGTCAGAACAGGAAGAAAAGGTTCGCGGGTCATTCTGTCGCAGGATATGCTTGCCAGGTGGGATTTTCCCCAGATGGCAAGTGGATAAGTAGTGGAGACAGTGAGGGGAACGTGGTGTTTTGGGATTGGAAAACCGGACGTATAAAGTCGCGTCTAAAAGCGCACTCCAAGGTAGTTATTGCGCACGAGTGGTTGCCACATGAGACGGTGAGTGATATGACCATCACGATATGTATCAAAGCGGATGACCGTTGAAATGCAGTCCAAAGTTGTCACTGCCTCGTGGGACGGGCTGATCAAACTATGGGTGAGCGAGTCTGTGGCTTGCTGGACGGCATCAGCTGATGGCCTCATGCAGGACTGAGCGCGAAAAGCAAAGACAGATCCGGGGAGGGAGCACCGAAAATTTCCCGACGCACGCGATTTGTGACGTTATCCGATAACAAGTATAGAAGCTGCCTCATAATATGACAAGTTTGCACAGGGAAAAGGCATGAAAGATATGTGAGTAATTCGGGATGTGGTGCCCACACTTCGCATGTTATAACGGGCGTTTTGCAATTCACGGAAGTGTGTGAGAAGGGAAGGGTGGATATGGTTGGAGCTCCGTTTACCCATTCCATCGCTGCACTGATGCGCGATATGGAAGAGGGTAGAACGCTGGACGGAATGAACAAGGGTGCAAGGCACATTACCGAGACTGATTCCATGGACAACATGTGGCAGATTCGAGTTGCCCCCGGTTTTATTTTATTTTTATATCTTGTCTTACTTTTCTAGCGGCGGCCGAAGACAATGTTCCGTCAGGTCCAGTGACCGCACAATCGATCACGATCGGCACTTCATTTTTCTCATATTATTTCGCAATAAAAACCGGTCTCCTCGGTTCACTTCCAGCCAAGTCTACCATGCCTTCTCCAAAGTTTTACCTCGCCCTCCTCCTTGCCTCCCTTGCCCTCGCCAGCCCCGTACGCTCATCCGCTCCCCCGTTCTCTCGCACTCATCCTTGCCTTTCAGATGCCCGTCGAGCCCGTCACTCGCAATGCAGAGGTAGGTCTCTCCGTTCCCGAGACGTCTCGCTCGCCTGAATGTGCCGCCAGGGCCCACAAGAACTCGGCATCGGCGGCACCCCCCCTGACTGGTAGACTTTGTTCCAAGCATCTGCCCCCGTAGGCTCGGCTATCTGCCAGCGTTTCGCTCAAATTAACGCGTCTCTTCAGGCCCCGACCTGACTATCATCTAAAATTGTTTCATTTGCCCGTACCACACGCTCCTTTTTGCTTATCCCGGTGGACGGTTGGATATACCAGAACTTGAATGTACTACCCCGGATTTGTATCTGAGAGTCAATACATATACCATTTTTTCGCTTGACTTCATCAGGGCCGGCTTTTCCGCATCATTAAGCGCGTCGCGACGCGTCTTCTCCCTCTACACCGACCACCATGTCTATGCTCGACGAACCCGTTCCCCAAGATGACCTTATGCGCGACAGGACCCGTGTATTTGAAGAATTCTTGATCTCTGATTCCTCCGTGTACAATTATAGAGACGACATTGCGCGCTTGTTGCGCACTGAGCAAACCCGCCTTATCGTCAACATCGACGATCTCCGTGATTACAACAGAGAACACGCCAACGGTCTCCTCAAACAGCCCGTCGACTTTCTCCCCGCCTTTGACGACGCTCTTCTCAATGTCGTCACCCAAGTTCACGACCTCGACAAACACGACCTTCAGGGAAAGTCTTATCGTGTAGGCTTCAGTGGATCATTTGGTGACCACCATGTCAGCCCCCGCTCCCTCAAAGCCGAACACCTCGGAAAAATGATATCTCTCGAGGGCATCATCACTCGTTGTTCCCTCGTTCGCCCCAAATTACTAAAGTCGGTCCACTATTGTCCTGACACGAAACTCTTTCATTCGCGAGAGTACCGCGATGCGACATCTTCCACTTCCAATCTCCCCCCAACATCCACCGTCACTCCACAACAGGATGACGATGGCCGTCCTTTGCAAATGGAGTACGGCCTTTCCGTCTTTCGTGATCACCAACGTATCAGCATCCAGGAGATGCCCGAGCGCGCTCCTCCAGGTCAGCTGCCGCGGAGCACCGACATCATCCTTGACGATGACCTAGTCGACAAATGCAAGCCCGGTGATCGCGTTCAGCTGGTTGGCTTTTACCGCAGCGTCGGCGGTGGCTCCAGTGGCGCCTTCAAGTGAGCCCCGATACACGTTTCCGTCCAATATCGCTCCTCACATGCTCGTCAAAGATCGCTCATCCTCGCAAACAACATTAACCTTCTTTCCTCCAAGATAGGTGGTGGTGTTGCACAGACGCCATTGACCGATACTGACATCCGCCAAATCAATCAACTTGCCAAACGGCGCGACATTTTTCACCTGCTTTCACAGTCACTTGCCCCTTCCATCTTTGGCCACGATAAAATCAAAGAGGCCATTCTTCTTCTTCTCCTCGGCGGTGCGGAAAAGAACCTTCCAAATGGCACGCACATTCGTGGTGACATCAATTTGCTCATGGTCGGCGACCCCTCGACAGCAAAGTCACAACTCCTGCGTTTTGTCCTTTGCACAGCACCCCTTGCGATTGCCACGACTGGTCGAGGTAGCTCCGGCGTCGGTTTAACCGCCGCTGTGACCACCGACCGGGACACTGGCGAGCGTCGCCTGGAAGCAGGCGCAATGGTTCTCGCCGATCGCGGCGTCGTCTGCATCGACGAGTTTGACAAGATGTCAGACATTGACCGTGTCGCAATACACGAAGTCATGGAACAACAGACTGTCACCATCGCCAAGGCAGGCATACATACTAGCTTAAATGCACGGTGCAGCGTCGTCGCGGCCGCTAATCCGATATACGGTCAAGTAACTCTCTGTCCGGAACGTTGCCGACAACTTGCTGACACCCCTGTCTAGTACGACATTCATAAAGATCCCCACAAAAACATTGCTCTACCCGACTCGCTTCTCTCACGTTTTGATCTTCTGTTCATCGTCACTGATGACATCGACGAAGAGCGTGATCGAAAGATTGCAGATCATGTTCTTCGCCTCCATCGGTATCTCCCACCTGGGATCGAGGAGGGCACTCCCGTACACGACAATCTCACTCAGCCATTGGCCGTCGAAGGACCTGGGGTCGCCCCAATTGAACAAGAGACTGTTGGTGAATCCAGTCCATTTGAGAAATATGACCCGTTACTGCACGTCGGCTTCACGGCGGCAAAATCTCGCACTCGGAGAGGCAGACAAGTGAAAATGGAAATTCTCAGCATAGCTTTTGTGAAAAAATACATCCAGTATGCAAAGAGCAGGCCAGCTCCAGTACTCACAAACGGCGCGGCGAATCATATCGTCAACGTGTATGCTAATCTCCGCAACGAAGAGGAGAGTCAGGCGAATAAGAAAAAGGTACATCTATCTGTCGCATTTTCGGCCGATCGTGACATGGCTCGTAGACCGCACCGTTGACGGCCCGTACACTTGAAACGTTGATACGTCTCTCCACCGCTCATGCGAAAGCCCGGCTCTCGGGAAAGGTCGAACAGGACGATGCGAGAATAGCGGAGGAGATAATGCGGTATGCACTCTACAAAGAGGTTGCAAAGCGACAGCGACAAAAGAGGAAAAAGCGCAAACTTAACCGTGGCGGTGCGACTTCCGGCATAGGCGAAGACAGTTCGCAGGATGGCTCGGATGAGGACACTGATGGTGACGATGACAATGAGGAACCACCCGAAGACGAAAATATTCCGCAGCAACGACATAAACGGGGTACCCAAAATTCACTGTGGCAAGACGACAATCAGGATGTAAAAATGGACACGGTTCCGGCAAACGCAACAGGAATTGCTACGGACGACAGTACTCGGCCAGAGCGGTATGTCAAACAGCGTTTCACACCGCCACAGCTCATTGTCGTTCTCGCATCCCAGGCTCCAGTTATTCCGATCTAGGGTGGCAAATTTATTCGCTTCACAGTTACAGGACGAGGAGCAAATTTTCCTGGCGGAGCTGGTCGAGCTGGTGAATGTCGGACTACCTACGGACGCACTATTTGGGACTGCCGAAGCCACTGCGATTTGCCAGATCATGACTGATTCCGATGAGCTCATGATGAGCGAAGGGATCATCTACAAGGTGTGATATCATTTCCACGGAAGCAATGAAGCCATGCCGTAAATAGTCGATAGGGCTTTTTTGTTCTTTTTACACGCGCATTTCTATTCGCTGCTGTACGTAGTGCTTTGATTGGAACAATGATATGACCATTGAGATTAATTGGGCAATTACTTTGAGCTTGTCTAAGAACCTATCTTGGAGGGTTCCTGGAAAAATTAAACTTTGTACCTTAAGTTGCGGTGCGTCCAATGACACGAGACAAAAGGTTTAGGAAAGCAGCCCCATCAGGCACTGAGAAAAAAAAAAAAAAGGTACGGTGATATACGTTGCATCCCACATGGTGGCAATCTCACTCCGTCTTCCCAACATCCGGCAGGGTCCGTGCCTGTTCACCGTTGACAGTCGTCCCTCAGCCTCAGCACCACCTTGACCTCGTCCACTCGCAGACCTCCAGACCCTAACTGCGTCACGTTATCCAAAAGCTCCTCTAACCCTTCGCTCGTCCCGCCAAACAGCGTGTCCAGCAACCTTTCATGTTCCTGCAGATCCGCGCCCAGCAGGCGTCCAGCCGCCAGTAACCGGCTCCACGGCTGTTCGATCCGAGCGCGCGACGTGCTCATGGCCACCTGCGAGGTTTCCGCCCACAGCTCGCATTCCGCTTGGACGACGCGCGCTTGGGGTGGCGTCAGACCATACCGTGCTGAACCGCGCGCGAGGCCGGGCCGGAAAAGAACCTGCCGCTGAAGAACGTGCTCCGATAGCCGTGCTGCGGTTCGTCGGTAGAGTCGCGTCACGACAGAGGCTGGGAGCGTGTTGCGTAAAAAGTGGAGATGGGACGAAAAGAGTGCGACCGCAGGTAGTAACGTGCTCGAGACGGTCGCGTCCGCTGGATCCTCGTCCAGTTCCTGTGTGTGGCTGGCCAGAATGCATGTCGGTAGGGCCGCCTCCAAATTGTAACCAACACGTACCTTGCCAAGGCAGAAAAGTGTGATCGCAGGGACCCTTCGCATTCACCGCAAATTTGTTGCACCAACATATCTTCCGCACGCGAGGAAAGTTTCGCGTACTGCGTGATAAGCTCTCCAAAGATTGTTCCTTCAGAAGTCGTCGTTCCACTATCCGTCTGGCGCCCGGGGAGAGAGGAGTGCAATCCTGCCGATATACGGAGAGACGCACGATGGTTGATGTCTGTCCAAAGTTCGAGGAAAAACTGGATATTGCTCGTTTGAAGTGGGGATCAAGGAAATACAACAAGGCTTACCACTTCCTCTCCCCAGGTTTGCATCGCATTCTCAATGTACCTCGCGCTCAGCAAGGCTTTGCACAAGCGCTGACTACCGTCGACGCCTCCTGTTAGTTTACGTGTATCCGTTTTGGGGCCGTCCACACCCAACGCGCCGGGTACCGCCCGGATAAGAGCAGAAGAAAGCGTCTCAAATGCATCCAGGGATGAACCAACCCGTGAATAGTATAATTCCAGGATTGGAAGTTGGACGTGAACAAGAAATCGAGTGCGTTGCCTAAAAGATGGTAAAGGTGAATAGCGGTCTGGAGAGGGTCAGCAAACACAGTGAGTTTGACTGAGCAAGGACGCACCGGTCACTTGTTCAACAAGGGCTTTGATCCTCCGTGCAGACGTTGTCGCCTTGAGAGAGCTGTCCCGGACGTTCTGTGTGTAATCGTGTTTATCGTCATCAGCGACGACCCAAGCATCCGGGGCACTAATGATTTCGTGGTATCGATCATCTGCGACTGCAATGTATGTGAGACTGAGTTGAGCTAACGAGGAAGTTGGCCTACACTTTTTCTCTCCCTCGAGCCAAGCATCGAACCATTCTTTTTGACCTAAAATCACATTGCTGATACCTCCTTGCTCGGCCTCCTTCTTTTCGTCATTAGGGTCCTCTCGCTTGTCTTGAACAAACCCGTATCCCATGTCCCTCAAGCTAGAATCAAAGATTAGCGACTGATAGACCGTGTGTGCTAATAAAGCGGGCCGAGTCAGCAGCACGGGAACCGAACGCCTAAGTTTTCGCTCGAGTATAGGAAGGAGAAGGGTCGTGTAGTTATGCTACGAGGGCATTGGTACTTCTGAGAAATCAATCAGAAGAATATAACGGACCCATGCATTGACATTCTGGAACTTGGTCCCAGATATCAGCCTTTGCATGACATTCTCCATGAATGGTCTGTGATCATGGGCAACATTGACAATGTGCGTAAAATACCACTCGGGCTGGAAACCGGTTTGTACTATTTTGGAGAAAAACAAAGGTATTGCGGACCTTGTCTATGCGGTTCGTCTCTCTCTCCGAGTCAAAATGATATCTGAAACGCAACGCCACTGGCTGAACAAGAGCCTGTAATGGATAAAGGCCCTCATTTGCTCGAACTGGTTGAAGAGACTCCCCACTAAATCGAGGGTAGATGAAGGACAGTGAAGATTTACTGGATACGTACATTTCTTGCAACTTGAGCAAATCTGAGACCGCAGACTCGAAAGCAGTACGGTGCTCCTTGTTTGCGCTAACATAATCGACAGACGCGGGCCAACGGAGAGTCTCGGAAGCAGATATGAGCGTACTGCAGTTATATCATCAAACATGGTCAACAGTGGTTGGAGAGCACGACATACGAGAACAAGATTGCTTTCATGTCACCCCATGTCTTATCGCAAATCCGTTCAAGAAACAATATCAGATGGAGGGATCCATGTGAGCTATCAATGTCTTCCACTATGCTGCATGAATGCCTCACGTCGTTGATAAAGGCAAGTAGGATTTGGTATTTCGAGGTCGTTGCTGCTGTTATTGGGGAACAGCTATCGCGAATTTGCGACACTGCCAACTCGCTACGAGACCAGTGAGTACGCGGAGGAATGAACCACGACACAGGTATCTTGCCTGAGTTGTAAAGTGCGTTCTACGACGGCAACGTAGGAGCGGACGCTCTCAAGTTCCTTCAGAGCACGATGCATCGTTTCTATGTCTTCAAGTAATGTGGAACCATTATTGTCATCACCTGAGGGGCTGAGGGAGGAAACCAAGTCATGGGAGATATAGGCAAGGTCGTCCTCCAAGTTATCCCGTAGCGAGGAAAGCTCCCTCGCCTTGTCCAGCTGCAGAGTAGCCTCTATCCGTGTATCAGACATCAAGACATCAATCCCTTTCTCAGATTCGATGAGCTATGCAAGAATAAGTGCTAAACAGAGGTGCTGGTTGATTTGACACGAACACGTTGTTCGAGCCGGTGCCGGGTGTTGCGCGCGCCATCTAGAATTTGCTGCAAGTCGTCAAGATGAGCGGAATCTGCAAACCTTTTGTTCAGGACATCAAGAGCTGAGTTGTACGCGAGCTCTGCATTTGGTGACTCTCGCAATTGCTTCACCGTTCGAGAGGTCATCAGAGGACGTGTCAAAAACCCACGCGGTTACTCCGAATTGATTACAGTACACGATCATCATCATCATCATCTACAGCACCTCTAAGTATGTTTGCTAGGGATATATTCTGTAAATGTATGGTGTGTATCATAAAGCCATAGGAAATGTATGTTTCCTCACATACTAGATCCATTGGCCTACGTGACTCACCACCTCTTGCCAGTCCTTTACCCGCTGCACGAAATTCCGGCGTTTCTCATTCGCCCTGGCTAGAGCCTCCTCGCCCTTCCTTGCGTCTTCCAGCAGAAAATCAGTGTTTCCGTTTCTAAGCTCCACTCGTCTGGTATATGCCATGTCATCATGTTCATCCTCTGGAAGTGATATCCTTTTGTTCCATTGGTAGTCCCCGAAGAGCAGCACAGGCGGCGCAACGCCATCTCCACTAGGCGAAACATATTCTGCACAGGCAACCGCGTTTTCCAGCGAGTCATCGATCAGTAGCTTTGCGCCAACGCAGATGCAAACTTCTGCTTTGGTCAACTTCTTGGGTATCACGTTGTCCTGATCTGCGCCGGGGGCACCGTCTATCCTCTGTTGTACAGCAAACTGCCCAATGCATATGATTTCCTCGAAGCAACCGGGGAAGTGTCGCTGGACCCATTCCCAACTGGCATCACGGACGTGCTCGTTGCGCGCGGTGATGATGACGAGGCGGTAGCCTAGGCGACGTAGGGCAGCAGTGCTCTCTTGTGCGCCGTCAGTCGGTCGGATCAACTCGACCCAATCGGTGGCATAAAATTCCTTCACTTTCCGGTGTGTTTGGGCAGGTGAACCCCAGCTTGGGTTCTGGGATGATGGTGGATGTCAGATCGAATCATACCGGCGGCCACGGTGAAGAACGTACCTTCCAGTAGTAATAGTAGTAGAAGTCATTCAGGCCGATGTCGGAGCCATACTTGTCATTATGCCCTGTCCAGATGTGAGACAAAACGGCACTCGGGGCACGAACAACAGACGAACAGGCTGCGATGTGCTGATTGGTGCTGCTCAAGACATCGTCCAAGTCGACGGCTATAACGCCCTTGGCGTCAGTATTTTTGTCCGGATCTGACTTCATGGACCTCGATGTGGGTATGGTTACCCGATGCAAGATAAAATCACATGTCCTTGGCCGTCGACCATCATCATCATGCCCCTCCTTGCCAAACTGACTCTGTCTCATAATAAGCGCCTCGCTGACTTGGTTCGCTTCTATGCAGCTCATCGGCCCCTCGTTCAACGTGGTCTGACTGCTAGCTTTGTACTCTACGTCCTCCTGGCCGCATATCAAGGCGTGTTTGCTCGTCCTCCCTCCAAGAGCAGCAAGAATGTTCCTGCTAGCAGGGAGGGAAAGCCTGCGCGCGTCGCTGTGAGCACCTCCCGTTTCATGTTGACTGCCCGGCTGCTTCACAATACATTGCAGGTCGATGCGCTATTCTATCAGCGTCTTGGTGTCATCCTGAGAATTGTTATCCCTTCTGTCCGCTCCCAAGAGGCTCTTCTTCTGCTGATGCACTCCAGTTTGCTCGTATTCAGGACTGCAATCTCGCTGTACGTTGCCGCTCTTGATGGAAAGTGAGTGCAATCGTCGCCCAGAGGCGCATCATCTCAACTCGATCTGTAGGATTGTCGCATCTCTAGTCAGAGGACGGTCGGCCGAGTTCCTTTTCAACATTATCCGGTGGCTCCTTGTTGCAATCCCAGCAACTTGGACGAACAGCTGGTTGAGCTATGTCCAGAACAAGCTCGCCATTGCTTACCGAACACGTTTAACCCGTGAGGTGCTCAAGCAGTATCTTGCAGAGGAATCCGAGACACCTGATTCAAAGGTTTATTACAGACTCTGTGGGTGGACACATGGCTCTTCTTTTTCAATATCTCACTTGTTCCGTTAGCAAACTTGGATGATCGGATAAAGAACGCCGACCAGTTAGGTGTCACTAAAATGGCTATTACTCTGTACACTCATGACCGCGTAGATTGATCACACATGACGTTCAGCGCTTTTCTGCTCACTTGGCAGCCATCTATTCCAATCTGGCAAAACCTATACTGGATGTCATTCTCTACAATTATCAGTTGTCCCAAAACGTTGGTGCAGAGGGACTTGTACTCCTTACGATTTTGATACAGTCTTCTTCTGCCTTATGTGCGTGCTCCCTTTCTGCGAGACCGGCCTCCAAGTTGACGGAGAGTATAGTGCGAGCAGTCACACCTTCTTTTGGCACGTATACAGCTCGGTCTGCTGCCCTTGCGGGTTCTTTGCGCCACACGCATTCCCGCTTAGCCGAGTTTGCTGAAGAAATCGCATTTTTTGACGGGGAAGAAGCAGAGAAAGAAATCATTGAAAAGGAGTACGCGGCTCTTGTGCAGCATGAAGAGAAAGTCATGATCCGGAGGTGGTGGTACGGTTGTGCTGAGGAAGGAATCGTAAAATGGCTGTGGGGAAGCTTTGGGGTCAGTGACATACTTTTTGTGCGCACGCTTGGCTAATCCGATAAAGCTTGTCGTGTGTGCCATCCCCGTTTTTTTTAAGCTTCCTGGTCTCTCGGCCATCGACTTTGGTGGTCGCACAGAGGGTTTGTGTAATATTGTCTTTGAATTATTTCTAATTATTTTCCAGGTTTCGTCACGAACCGCAGGCTTCTGTTATCCTCATCTGGTAAAATGTTTATGTTCATTCAAATTTCTCAACCAACAGTTGTTTGCGATACCAGATGCCATGGGTCGTGCAATGTACTCTTACAAGGATCTGGCCGAGCTTGCGGGTTATACCGCTCGTGTTTCTCTCCTACTTGATACTATGTCGGACGTCCGTGAAGGTAAATTCGAAAAGGTTCTTGTGGCCAGCGCTACGGAGGGGGGAAGTAGGGAATGTGTGTCATCCCGGCAATCCGTGATTTTCATACTCACCGTCAACAGTTACAAGCGGTCGGGGTAGAACATTTGAAGCCGATGATATCCAGTTCGAGGACGTCCCGATTGTAGCTCCCAATGGAGATGTACTACTCAGGAGCTTGACGTTCAGCGTAAAAACAGGGGTAATTAATCTCCAGTGTTCGAGAGAATTCACGGGTTACACAGCATACAGGAACATTTACTCGTTGTCGGGCCGAACGGTGAAATGGATTCCATCATTTTTAGAACAGGCTTGTGACACCTTTCAAGGTTCTGGAAAGTCATCGTTGTTTCGTATCCTCGGTGGACTTTGGCCTGTTTATGGTGTGTTCGCTGCGGCTTTGCGATGTTCTCCTTAGCCTTTCTAGGTGGTACCGTGCGGAAGCCACCGGCATCAGATTTCATCTTGATTCCTCAGCGGCCCTATCTCTCGTTAGGTACACTCCGCGACCAGGTCATATACCCTCATTCACAGGAGCAGATGAAGGCTCGTAAGTGCCAACCTGTTGATTATCTTCTTTGTACCTACGAAAGGGAATCGTTAGGAGGAGTCTCGGACGCCGACCTACTCGCTATTCTTGTTGCTGTAGGCATGGACGGCATCGTGGAACGTGAGGGTGGATGGGATGCCGCTCGCGAATGGAGGGAGGCGTTAAGCGGTGGTGATCAGCAGAAGATTGCGTGGGCAAGATTATTCTATCATAAGCCAAAAGTAAGTATCGCTTTCTTTCAGTGTCCTCGCAGGCCGTTAAATATCGGCATAGTATGCAATTTTGGATGAGGCAACCTCGCTTGTTCCGCCAGATATGGAGGGAAAGATGATGGAACGGGCGACCGCCCTGGGTATCACACTTCTGACCGTTTCCCACCGACCATCATTATGGAAGTATCACTCCAGTATCCTTCAATTTGACGGACAAGGTGGATACGTATTGTGCGTCGCATTCCCCATAGTGAGCCGCTTGCAGCCACTGATTTGTTGTCGCAGTACGCGATTGGATGCAGACAAGCGATCATCTCTTCAAGAGGAGAAGGAGACACTGCAAGCCAAGCTTCTGGAAGTGTAAGTGTTTCTGTCCCGTTAAGATGGGTCTCGTGAGCATTCATGCGGGGGTTCTAGGCCGAAAATTAAGTCACGCCTTGAGGAACTTCGGCTTTTAGCTAATTTACGAAGCGAGAAGACCCAGTAGGAGAGTACCGCTCGCCATCGTGTAGCTATTCATAATTCAAGGTGATCCCGATTTGTCCCTTCCGGTTTCCACCGGTGCGAGCAATTGTCATTGATTGATTGAAGTCAGTCTCAATGCTCCATGATATTCATAACTGACATGTGCTGTAAAAATACTGGCAATGTGTGAGAAATGATTACTTAATCGCTGGTGACTTGCCGAGTTGTCCCGAGCCAATCGGATGATGATATGACTGCAAATTTCTGTCTCACGAGTGCCAACTCGCGCTCGTCGTTAACACCGCGCCTCAGCACCGCACGACCATTTCCTTCCCTCCCCCCACTCGTTCCCAGTACTACACGATGCATTTCTTCTCTCAGTCGTTCAAGTATGAGTGCGTAAAATTTTTTGAGCCGTCTGCTGCGTTCTCCTGATCTGAACGCTCTAGTCACTCCTGGTCTCACGTCGTCATTGGAATATGGCATAAATACCCAAACCCACATTGCACGCACGTCGTGACGGTCGATGTCATAGATCGCTCAGTTGACCCAGTCACCGGAGTAATACGGACAGAACGAGTGTTGGGCTGCAAACAAAGGGCGCCCGTTTGGATCGTCAAAGTAAGTTGGTTCCATTCACGGGATTGTTGTTTGATCCAAGTCCTTGTCGTCACTTCAGTTGTTTGGTGGGTCGGAAGACGCCTATGTACGCGAGATATCCTTTGTCGATCCCGCAACACAAAGGGCAACGATCACCTCCGTCAACCTTTCTTTATCTCAGTTTGCAACTTGTTACGAACGGATACAGTACAGTCCAACATCGTCGCATCAGACGATGTTCACACAGACCGCAGAAATACAAGCCCGCACGGCAATGTGGCGGACTATGACGGACAAACTGGAGAGTTGGCTTGTGCAGAGGTTCGAACAAAATGCGAAGCTAGGCAAGGCTGGGTTTTCCGACGTACTAAGAACGATGTGGGAAACGAAACAACCACAGCTGTCCCCAGGTGCATCATAGATTTTTTTTTCGTTCTTGTTGCATCATTCAACTAGTTTAATCGCACTGGAGCACTGCTACTCCGAGTTTTGTCAAAAAGTCGCAATGACATTACACTTATGATTATTCTACCTCGTAATGTACTTTTCGGACTGTCGATCATGCAGTTGATGTACTAGATGATATATGGATGTGAATGACAGAACGATCCCTTGTAATACCCTAATATCCTAAGATACAAATCTCATACTTCTTGTTCGTAGACTTCGTCCCACCCAACGTAAGGATCTTCATCATCTCCTTTATCGCTTTCACCCCCGTCACCATGGGGTACGTTGGGGCAGTCATCCCGAGGCGCTTCCCATGAGGGTCGCTCGTTTCCTACACCACCACCCTCCTCTACTATTACACCATCCTCCGTTTTGTCATCCATCGAATATAAATCGTCTTTCTCATCAAGGTTGATGCTCTGATCGCCGCCCTCTACGAACAGGTTCTTGAGTGCATCGTAGTTGATGCGCTTGCTGTATTTTGCATTTGTCTTAAGAAGGTTGCGAACAGATTCGGCAGCAGTTCTTCCGGATGGAGTAGACTCATCGCGAGGTTTCATGAGAGTTTTTCGTCGCTAGAATGAATTAACAAAAGACGGTAATCGAAAGTGATGGGGCAAAATGAGGACAAGCGAACCTTGCGACTTCTTGGATGCGGTGCGCCTTCTTCAAGCTGGTTTGCTTTTGCTGGCGTCTCATCGAACGACTGGAAAAATAGCGAAGAATGGCAACATACCGGCAATATTTTCCAAGTACTCGCGATTCATTTCCACCCATACACGCTCCTTGATTTTGGTCTCTTCCTCTGAAAGTAGGACGAGGTTGAGTTCCTCCTCGTCAAGGCCTTTGAGCTCATCGACTTCGGTAAAATGTGCATGACGCCGTGCCTCAGCTTCGTCGAGTGCTTCAGCGAGCATAAGACCCTGTGAGTTTTGTAAGAACGTTGCCACCTCCTTCGCGAGAGCTTGGTCTACAGATTGGTCGATTTCCGCAGCAGAATGAGTTGTCGCATCGCCGACACCTAATCGAAGGACTGGGTCAATGTGCGCAAACGTGGTGTCATCATCATCCTCGGGGAAAAAGAGTGGCGGAGGCGCCGTTGTGCCCGCAAGGATACCCTGATTGAAAAGTGTCGGATCAATTGTCGGTGGAGGCAGAAGAGCTTCAGGTTGTTGAGGTACTTCAGTCTCTGTTCGCTCATCTTCCGATACACTGCCTCTTTTCCGCTTTCCCCTCCGCTTCTTAATTTTAACGGATCCATTTTCACCTTGGTCTTTTTCCCTGTCCTCCCGTTCCTTTCCCTTTGTGAAAGCAGGCGGATCCATCTCCTCATCCAACCACACTGTTCTGAAATCTGCCAGCGTTAGTGCTCCACTTGGCGTCTTCTTAAATTCTTCAAGTCGTTTCTTCAGAGTGGTGTCCGCAATCTTGACAACTTGTACGATCTCCTCCACAGATCTCCTAAAATTGTTCATGCGAGCAGCGAGGAGAAGGGCTGCACCGCATATACCGGCTGGACGGCGTCCCTTAGTGACCCAATCTCGGTCAAAACGTTGAACGAGGCGGACAGCATCGGTGGCTACTCTGTGTGTCTCTTCGCCGAACTCAAGCAATGCAGCAAATCTGGAAATATAATGCGACGGATCCACGAGGGGAAGCCTGAGATTGAGAGTTTGCACCAGCTGAAGATACGTATGACCGAGCTCGAATACATTTACCTGGAGAGATGATGAGCGAGGTTTGGGGTGGACAATCCAATTCACCTGCAAAAGGTCGGAGAAATCGATTAGCATATAGTTTCGCGTCTCCTTCTGTCTGCATGCGACGTATAGGCAAACAGCTGCTACGTTAACGCTCCTTCGTCCTTTTGTAAATTTATGCTCCACAGCAAGGGTATACAGGCGTGTCGCAGCAAGGGCGACTACCTCGGAAAGACGAAGGACTGTGGCAAAACTCTGAATCCTTCTGCTAGCTTTTAGGCGTCATTGCGGAGGTTCCTTGACCTTGTTGGGCGGCGTACCGTTTGCAATCGTCTGTTCGCGAGACTCGGCGCTTCCCCTCTTCCCGAAGGGCCCGCTCATACGAGCGTGGGCTAACTAGAAATGAGAGGTGGTTCCTGCACTCGACGACATGACTTACTCGAGCCTTGTGCAACATACGCTCCCTGGACCATCGCAGCACCGGTAGAAGTCTCCCCAAAGGTAACCTCGGCCACAATAGTATTTTCCTCGACGACAGTTCCACACTGTACACAGAATCCATTGCCTGCGGCGGAGTCATATTCAATCACGGTACCGCCACAATCCGTGCAAACTGTCTGCGAACGAGTTGAATGGTGTCTTGAGAAATAAACTCGCGCGCTACCTACCATCTTGGTCGTAGTAACAGACTAAGTAACATCTTGGGGTGAGATAAACATAGTGCTATCGTCACGGTCACGTCTGTCACACGTTTTGCTCATCAACGACCACTCTTAATCTTATCACGAGCCTGGCTTGGAATATTTCTACGCTCTGTATCAGCCGATGGATGAGCTCGTACATCATTGTCTACGTGAGCTTTCATTTGATGGGGACCTCGGTGAGTTACCCGGGAAGTCGAGTTCGAATCCCCCCTCGTCCACTTCCTGTCGAACCACATTTTCTCACCACTCCATTTCCCATAGGCTGCAATGTTTCTCGTCTGAGGGACTTCATTGTTGGTTTTTACACCTCCCAAGGTGACCACTCCCAACTCATCGACGACGGATTCTGCGCTTTCGTATGGTCCGTCGTCGTACAGCAATCGTCAGTCCGGGTTGGCATCTTGCCTCCCGATTTGGTCTCGGAAGTATATATTGCTCCCCAGACGAGTGCGAGGCGCAAAGCCGCAGCAAAAGGCGAGAAGGTGGCCGAGGTCGTGCCGTCTACCTTGGAGCCCGTCGAGGATGCTCGACTCAGACACTTGGAAGACTTGAAGCGAGAATATGGCGACAATCTGCGTATAGCAGTTGACCCAGAGACGTCCTTCGCTGCGATCACAGGCACCCATATTAGAGTATGTGTGCATGCTGTGCGCGGCAAGCTAGTCTGATCGATTCATAGCCCCCGAAGCTGAGCCCCATGGTTTATAGCGCTCTTCAGCTAATCACGCGAGGGAGGGAAGACGGCATTACTACCGTCGAGCTTGGCCGAAAGACAGGTTATGACCAAAAGACCTGTTTTTATCTCATCAAACAACTAGTCGAACTGGGGCTTGTGTACGCCTTCTTCTCTCCGTTTCTCGTATTTCTGATGGTTATTGACAGCATCAAAGCACGTCGAGGCGGAGTTGGGAACCACACATGTATTCACAGATACTTCGTCGCACGGAGCCCACTCTGGCAGCAAATTCAGGAGGAAGCTCAAGGTGGCGAGGTGGTCGCCACGGGCGACCATGTCAGGCCATCTGATACCACCGTGGAGGTCACAGACCAAGGCAGCTTATCACACATTCATTTTGATCCAATCGACTCTAGGCATCTCTCTAGCCTCCCGCTTGTCAAAAATAGAATCACCAGGCTACTAAAAGCTTCAAGAAACCACGTGCACCAGTCCAATAACTTACTCATGACGATCGTAAGCGTCATTCATATTAGTATGGTTATTTTTCACTATCAACCTTAGGGATTTGTACATCCTACCAAGACAGACCGGCGCTTTTTCCAGACCAGGTTGCGCGAATTGATCCAACAAGGCGTCATCGAACGCGTTCTGGTTCCGAGCGGCAAATCAGGGGATCGTACTATCAAATGCATACGTCTTGTGACGTCGGATAATCAGCTTCCTGAAGGGTCCGCAGTCTTATTACGAGGCGTGGACGAAGATGAAAAAGAGCCGAGCCTTGCCGAGGACATTCCAGGTCCGTTGGCCAAATTCGTTGCCGAAGCTCGTAATGAACTAGTACGATAGCCGGTCCTAACGAAGTTAAGACAAATCTTACGATCTATAAGCAAGTATCAAACATGCTTGAAGAAGCTGGATCATCCGGCCTTACCCTTAATGTAACCTGTGAAACTATTCCATAACTATATGAACTAATATCTGTCGCAGGAAATATGTGCTGCACTTGGCAACTTTGACAAACGCACGATCGAGCTATTACTCACTCGGGCATCCAACAGCCGATCCCCTATTCAACTTAGCGACCTAGGTACTGCAGACCTCATGGAGACCTATGGCAGGGAGAGACGTCATCGATATTTTACACTGGCAGCGTACAAATGCGTAATGGCGAGCGAACGACTGCCGGATACAACCCTCTCTGTAGTCAACGGTGACCCGTCGCGAGTCGGAGATTTTGCAGTTCTCGACCCAAACCATTTCTATGCTACTACGAAAAAGCTTCATCTTTATCAAGACTCGTTTAAAGATGTCAATACCGTGAAAGGCAAGAAGCGCAAAAGAGATGATGGGGGAAGTGACGGAGAGGAGAGTGAGCTCCCTGCTAAGCCGAAACGTGGCCGTCCGCGTAAGACTTTCGGACTTGCGGATGTTTCCACGACCACACCGAAGAAACACGGAAAGCCTCGTAAGGAAACGTTTACGAAGGATAGCGAAGTCAAGGCGATCGCACGTGGAGTGTCGCCATCAGACCAAAGGGCGGAAGTCTGGCCAGAGGGAGATCAAGGAATTGCAAATGTCATGGCCAGCCCACCAGCCGAAGAGACATCGCTCCATGCTGTCTCTCGTGCTCAGGTTGAGCAAAACGTGATTTGTTCGTCCGAGCCCGTTTCTGCACCAATCCATGCCAATCAACAACCAGCATCTCTTGTTGCAGGTTCCTCACACGTGGTGCATCCTATCAAACAGTCAACTGCTGTCTCGCAAGCCAAACGACCGCCGGCAGAGAGATGTGAAGCCGAAGTTGGGATCTCGTGCAAAACGTCAGAAAAGGGAGAAGGTAGTGTTCAATGTCACTTCACTCGCCATTCTTCAAAACGTGCTAGAGCACCCGATATCGAGCTGAATTCGGCTGCTAAGCCAAAGGATGATAATGCAGCTGGTGGTCTGCAACTATTGGAAAAAAGTAGCACAGAACACAACCTGTTGGTATCAATTGTTCAAGAAGAGGAATATGCCACCAAATCAACTGTGAGCACTTTTTGGGATGGTTTGTTTCTTCCTATTGATTGATAATATACCGGGCCTCCAATCCTATGCAGACGGTTGGGCAAGAATTTTCGCATCCCTCAAGTTGTGACGCAGTTACGGGCGAGAAGCATAAAGTTCCTACCCTGTCACATTTCTCGCGACCATCCAAGCGAAGCCGAACTAGCGGGGGCGGAAAGTCACGCTCAAATGTCAATATTTCTTCTTTACGACGGGAAAACGAGCTCCTCAAGGTCATCGAAAACATGGGTGAAATTGCGAACTTATACTCAAAGGACATTTTTGAGGCGCATACGGCACTCCTCGACACGATGTCACAGGGTAAGGAGCCGACAAGTGCGCCAGTTGGAACTCGTCTCGACAAACGTACAGCGGAATCTACGCTCAAGGGCTTGGAAAACCAAGGACGAATTAGGATGCTCAAGACTTCTCTCACAACACCTTCTGGCATCAGCAGACCTGCTTGCTTGGTTTATCTTCCTGATACTCCCCAGGAAAAAGTCAACGCCTTTCTTCGCCAACTCAGTCAGAATGTGCCATCAGCGACTACAGGACCTGTCAAGATTTTAGAAGAGCCCATCGAATACGGTCCAAGCGCTTCTTTGACTCATCACGTCACTCTTCCGCAGAACTTATTACAAATGGAAATCCAGGACGAAAAGCAGAACGAACGCTTGCAGCAATTATTTTCCTACGATAGAAAAACAATCCGTGATGTTCTTCTCACAGAACGAACAACGGTGGCTCAACTGTACGGCTTTGTGGTCGGGAAGGTGTTGCGAATGCGACAGTTGCATCTTCATTCCCTCGAACTCTTCAGGGAACCCACTCTTTCACCCTTCGTGATCTCGCCGGAACTCAGAATAATTGATATCTCCTACTTCTATCAAGACATTCCGTTGGCTGTATATTGCTCGCTTGTTGCTGTCATCTCCCACGACGAAGAACTAGATCGTCTTTTCTCAGACCAGGGGAAACCAACATTGGTGAAAGATTTACCCTTAAACCTGCACGCCTCTATGGGGATTGGAAAATCCAGAAGCAAATCCCGGATTTTAGAGTTATTGGAAATGTTGCGCTCGTTAGGTCTGGTGACCCCGCTGGAGTGTATCGAGGATCCCGATGCATCATTCAAGTGCTCCGACCCAAAAGGCAATATCATTTCATTTCGGAACGCTTCACTGGAAGGTTGGAGTACCAGCACTCCAATGTTGGCTCCTCAGTTTTGGCGTTTTCATCATTCTGGGCCGGTTTATCTTTGGGCTCTCTCTGAATCTTTGCCTTCGTATTGGAAGGAGCTTCCCATTCGCACCCCGACTGAAGGGAAGGCTTATTGGGATGAACTTCACAAGGCCAGCAGAGATCAGGCTTATGCTCACACCACTACATGCCCTTCTATTGGTCCACCGACACCTGTGAAAATGGGCACGAGCCTTGGTCGATGTCTACGCAGAAGGTCGTCTTGGGACCCTGAGTACGCGTTGACTTGGCACCAAAAGCAATATCTAGCCTCGCAAATAAATGCAAGTACCGGGGAAACACCGTTCTCTGCGGAAAATGTGGATGTTCGGTTGGATCAGATTTGCTACGTCACCAGTGCTCCTCGCACCATTGTTGCTAGATATCTCACCGTTTCCGGGGAAAAGCTCGCCCACGATCTTGAAAAGGCACGGCGGAAATTAACTCGAGAGCGGAGAGCGGAGGAAGCACAGGGCCCTGTGGCGAAGCCAGTAACGGAGGAAACAGTACGCAGCCGGAGACAACGGGATCGAGGTGGCCCGCGCACAGTTCATGCGGGGCCCGTGTCGAGCGCATCAGTTGCTCCTGGACTACCACCTGTAGTGCCTAATCTTCCAGAGAAATCGATCAAGTTTTTAATTGACCAGCAAGGTTCACCCATCACACACACCACCAGCATCAAAAGGAAGGGAAAGGCTAAGGAGGAAAGTGAAGGTACGTATATTCCATGTCATCTGAGTACGCTGATACACAGCGTGAATCAGCATCAAGACGGCCGAGATTCCATTGGACACGAGAGTTCGATGAGCTAGCGCGCGACGCCTCTGCCATTATTCGAGCGCGATGCCATGCCTCCAGACTCGACCTGTCTGCACTTGATCAAGTATTCCCTGCAGTACCCAGGAACTCGGTCAGGCAGCGAATTGCACATTTGAGGGATAATCCTGCCGAAGATTTGTATATGAAACGTCTAGAGGAACAGTGGAATACAGTCTGGTTACAACACAGAGGCACACGACATCTACCTGACGAAGATCCCAGCAGTCCTTCCGACTTCAATCTCATAAAGCATATCGAATTTCTGCGTAACCACGTGGATAAGAACGCCCTGTGAGTGTCAGGATTTTTCAAATAATTAACAAAGCTCAATGAAAACCATCAGGCGAGTGGGATTTGTGGAGCGCAAGGCACTTAGTAACCTGGCCGTTTCTGTTGAAAACCTTCGCAGGTTATATGAGATTGAAGAGGATACTATATCTGCACCGGAATGGGATTTTATGTGGGGCTCGGCGGTCGAGGAAGGCAGGGAAAAACAGTTTCGAAGCCATGCCTTTACGAAAGAACCCGATAGCGTGTACGAGAGTACAAGGGACAAGAAGGTGCAACTTGCAGAAGAGGCGTTGAAGGTACGCATATTTATTGTCATCGCTTGTGCAACTATCAACATATGGCGAAGATGGTCTTCGGCACACCAAACGAGCTCTACAATCCCGAAAGCGCCGCTCGCTTACTCCATAGCGCTGGCGAGCAGTGTATTTCGGTTGCGAAATCCAATCTCCTTCATCAAGGTGTGTTGTCCAAACTTATCCGAGATCCAAAGAAACGGAAGCCAGGTAGGATGCTGAAGATCTCAGACACGTATGTATCACTCGCGCCTGATTGGAGACATTGAAAATAACTCTATAGCAATCTCAATGGTATCGGCGGGCCGTTTCCTCGAGACTTGTTCCAGGATGCAAGTTCACTGGAGGATGTAGTTGTCGAAGGGGTGGTAGACGAAATGGAATGGCCCCTTATTACCTCTGAAGGTGACATCGCTACGTTGCTGCAACTCGTTTCCGAAGACCAGGCAAGTGGTAGACAATCATATTACCACCTGCTCTTATGTAAGCCTTTAGGTGGATTTCACTGTAGACCTTTCTCATTCACAAACCGCTCGCCAAAAGATTGATTGGAATAGTAAGAGGGCAGGTAAAGTGGCTTTATTCCCTTCTTTAGGCTTGATGGTTGACCGAACAGACGACGAGGATACTGAAACTGGAATACGATTGAAATTTTCCTGCACGCCCTTCGTAGGTTCTGGCGTGAACCAAAACCAATGTTACGAAAGTCTGGTCCATGAATACAACAATTCCGAGGTGGTGGGGAAGGATGTCCATGGGAGGACGCTCGACGGAGAAGAAGCTGCGTGCATCCTTAAAACAGAGACAGGGTCTATAAATTGCTCTGCATGCATCAACACATCCTTTGCATCATTCACTACCAGCCTCACTCAGTCAGAACGTGATCTTGCCCGCCGAATCCTTGACAACGCACGTGGCCGGAAAGAGGCCGGACTCGACAAAGCAGCATGTTTGGTATGTTCTTGACTTCGCCAGGTTGCATTGACTAAGCATTGTAGTGCTTGGAGCCCGGGCAAGAGCGACACATCCTTTGGCTTGCTCATAGGATGACCCTGACTTCTCCTCCCGTTTTGTTCTGGATATACTTCAATGCCCCAGTGATATTGGCTGGGGACTACTGTGCTCCCTGGAGTGTAGTTGTGTCTGATGAGCCGCTGGCGCTCATCACCCCTAGGCGGTGGTTGGATCTCCGCGGATACAGACTCGATGGTGCGTGGAGAACAGCACAGCAAGCCGTAGTAGGTGTCGTTTTCCTACATCCGGGTATTAGCCAGGTGAGTCGACACAAATTCCGCCTCTTCTCACTGAACGCGTACCGCAGGCTCAATTGCGATGGCACCTACGAACGGTGTATGACAGACAGGAAATCATCGACCTTCTTTCATCGCTGGAGGAGGATGGTATTCTAGAATGCAGAACGGATACAAGTGTGGAAATCATTCAGGGCTTGCCTGGATGGATCAAGACGCTCGACGATGAAAAAAGAGTTTTCTGGTTCATCGCGAAGAATCACCGTTGGTATCAGATTTGATCACTTTTGCTTGAAATGTGGTTTATCTCTAAGGGCTTGGGACTAATAAGGATCGTTCCAAAATTACCCGTGTGCTTCATCAGGCTGGCGGAGGAAGTTAACTTCGGAATGATATCGGTCACGGACCGTCGTGCTCTCTCGGCCGAAGTAGTGTCTCAGTAAATCCATGTGCGGAACTGCGCCGAGACGACCCGCATTGCGTCCTCGAAAGAAAGCACGATTGTTCGGGCAAGGTCCGGGCTTCCATACGTTAGTTGCCGGTGGACCGGCCCGAAAGCGGACAACTCATTTCATTTTCCTCGTCACGCCGGTCCAGTTGTTGTTTCAAGTTCAACTTGACTAGTACAGTAAGTTACGGTATGCTTCGGGTCATAAACTCAAACAATTCATTCCGATGGCCCGGGGAAGATCGTATTTATAGCAATGGCCCCAGAGCAACTGCAACTTATTTCGAATACTGGCATACTCCTTGGCGCTGCAACATGTTGTTCTCGTGGGATCTGTCCGTGACCACGCGGCATTCACGGGCCATACGTGTTTGTGATTCACTGGCATGACAACTGGAGCGGGCTTACTAGACTGCGATATGTTTAGAAGGTGGATGATCCACTTTCAATCTTAAACCCTCCATAGCCACATCTTCTGTTCTCTGTTTTTCTGCGCTCTGCAAACCGGCTGGGCCAACCTGCAAGCTGCACCCCCTCACTCCTTTCACAACAAACTCACATTATTTACTGTGCTGCCCTGGTGGCATTGTCATTCATTTGTAGGGCAACTCACATTTAGTCCCCACCACTTAACTGCCGAATATGCGCGTCAAGGAATTCTGGGAAATCTTTCCTTTGCCCGCTAAAATAAAACTATTTGTAAGTTTTAGTTCTTCGATGAGTTGCTATCGACCCAAAATATCTGAGTATATAATTTCTTGACGGTTTCCAGTGGGATCGAATAACACTTACCAAGACTACCACTGTTTACTTCGTCTTCTCAACATTGCACTGCGTTGCTCAAGTGATTCTCCAAGCTGAAGTTTTCCATATCAATGTCCAGACAGCGAACTTCTTGGCTTCCATCACCGTGCCAGGCAGTGCTGTGGATTCGCATGTGTTTTATGTCTTTGGAGATGACTTGCGACTTTGCGACGACGTCCCAAAGTCATTCAGCACGAGTTCATGTGAAGTGATATGGGATGGAATGGTGGGGAATAACACCCTGATACCAACATCGATTGTTCCAGCGCTATTGATGAATACAGAGGTGGATTCATCGCCGACAGTTGTGGCCAGGCAAATCAGTGGCACCTCTACGTATTGTATGCAATCCTTCCATCCCGGTTCTCCCTAGCTTTCTTTTTATACCCCAATAGCCATCGGAAACCCGAGGTATTGGAGTCAGGATGGCGGGGTACCCGGTGAAAGTGCACTTAATAAGGTTAGTTCTCCACAGTGCTGTATCCCAAACGTTTCTTTACCCAGCACAACCGTAGCGTACTCTCCTGGGTACCGAAGCTGTCGATGTCGACGGAACAGTGCAAGCTGTCGTCAATTACCTCGAAAGGAACGAGAGCGCAATTCTCAACGAAGATTGCTTACGGGCTCTGGGCTGGCCTGTCCAGGTGTGCGTCGAATGGAAAAATACCCCCTTTTTTGTTTTTTATTTGCTCATTAAAGTGAGAATTCTAGCCTACGCAACACTCAGCGAGAAGATTTTACTTTTATCATGTTCCAAATCTGGGTGCTGGGGATGTCGATTGTTGGGGTAAGTACCAGTTCGACGCCAGAAATCCTCGCGGTCTGACTTGGCGTAGATTTTGAACGAATCAGTTCCACATACGTGAGGATTACACAGACCTGATTACCTCTAACCAAGCTTAGGTTATATTCAGCATAGCTACACTCCTGACTCATGTGGTCGCGACTGGATGGGCGGGATTTCGGATTTGTGACACTATTCACTTTCACAGACACTTCACTGAGGTAACGACAGACGGAGCTTGCCATCCAGTCGACCTTCTTCCGACCTACTGGCAATCACGATCGGCTGCTGAAATTTCAAGCTTGGCATTGAATGCTGGTGCTTTGATTGTATCCGTTTTTCTCTCTTGGAAGTTGGCAAGGGTTCGTTTCATTTTTGCTATTTTGCCTGAATTTATCTCAAAAAAGACCTTCAGTCGTTCGGCTGGCAAACGTTCAAGCGCGTCGGTGCATCTGCTATTATCAGCCGCATCTACAAAATCGTGTTGATATTGTCAATCGTCATTCAACTCTGCGTGTTCTTCATCGTGACCTCGGTAGCATTATGGCTCGATCAACTCTGGAACGGTGCCATTGGTCACATGGCTACCTCACCGCTGTATCGGCCATTTTTGATTGTCACACTCATCGTGAGCATCGAACGCATCTCTTTAGACCCGCGCCTAACTTAACATCCTGCCAAAGCTGCTTCCCATCTGGCTTGCCTTCGTAAGAGCTCAAGTACGAAGCTATGATTTGTGCTCAACAAGATGTTTGTAGGGATGGTATTCAGTGAGACAGGAACGAAAAGTCGAGATAGTCGTCTTTCTCATTATGTGTTTTGGCTACCTGGCTGGCTGGGGCGCCATGTTTGACTCCCTGACCTTCCGCTGGACATACATGACCTGGGCATTCTTCGCAGTGATGACAACGACCTCCGTTTTGCTCACCCTGCTCACGTTCATATTGGGAATTATATGCCGCTTCAACTTTGGCAAAGGGCTGCCTCAGTACCGTACGTGGCAGATCTTCGTATCCTGCGCTATTCCTCTTACGCGTTATGCACAATAGTAAAGGCACATGAGCCCCTTGAAGAGGGTTTTGAGCCGGTTGTCGTGGGCGACCCAGAGAAGGCTGCTTCCTCGACCGGTACTAACAGGCAGACCACCCTTGACTCAGTGACACAGGCTAATCAGAACGCAGCACTGCCTGTGAGGATAGTTAGCCAGACAGTTCTCCAACAACCACCTTCGACAATAACTCGCATATGATCCTCTTCACCGAACACTCCCTAGAGTATTGCTTATGTTGACTAATGAATAGGCACTGGGGAACCGATCATTTGACGATGTATCCCAACTTTGTATTCTTGAGGACATTCATTATATATGGGTGATCACAGGAGTCACATCCTTGAAGTTGTATTTTCGCGTCATTGGAGAGGTAGTAGAAACTAATATGCGGGTAGTTACAAGACGCCGTGCCGAATGGGTTTGTGTTACTACAAGGTGTGGGCTGGGAAAAAAAGGTGCAGAGTAAAGCAGTCCGTGCCAAAAGAAAGGACAAGGAACGTGGAGAAAAATCAGTCGCTATCGGGGGTAGGCACACCGTTGGACGACACGGGTGAGGGTATCTGAATGGGGTCAATTTCTCTCTCCTGAGAAATCGTAGGTGGCTTCGAGACCATTTCACATTTCTCATCATGGGATATATCAACAGGTGGTGTGGGTGTGAGTTCCCCATCGCCAATGCCCAAGAGGGTCTCCCCAAACTGGAGCATCCAGGGGTGATCCAAGAGCTCAACTGCTGAGGGGCGTAGCACAGGATCGATGGTCAGACATTGTTTGATGAAGTTAATTCCGAGATCGCCAAGTTGACCCGGTTCTGGGAGAGGAGGGTGTTGGGTAGCCACCCCGATATGGAACATAATTGCCCTGGAGATGCGCCATAAGACATCGTCGCAAGCGGATGTCGAATGGTATAGTACATACCACTCATTATCAAGATTACTCCAGGGCTTCTTTCCCGTAGCAAACTCGAGGACAACACAACCCAAGGACCACACATCCATTGCTCCATGGCGACCTCGTCTATCGCTTTTGATAACCTCCGGAGACATGTACATCGGCGTACCCGTCAGGCTGTTGTTCATTCCGAGACCGGCGCCGAGGCCACCGGCTTTTGCCACGTTGACGATATCCGAACCACGACGGGATCGTTGCATCGTGCGATTCTTGGCGAGAAGTTTCGATGCCCCAAAGTCGACATATTTAATGACCCCTCTGTGGTCGAGTAGAATGTCTACGAAGTAGGTAAGCGGCCAGAACCGACTTCGAAGGATGTGGTAACACACTGTCGGGCTTGATATCGCGATGCACGATGCCTTTCGAGTGAAGGTATGCAAGACCCTCCAGCATCTGCATGGTGTACAACTGGATGATGCTCTCATCTTCGATCCGCCCGTGCTCCAGCAAGGCTGCCAGACTCCCTCCTTGACAATACTCTTCGAAGATGTACACCTTGTCCCGATGTACTTCAATGCCGTAGTACTCGACGACATTTGGATGATGCAGCATCTCCATGATGCTAAGCTCATCTCTAATCTGAGAGTAGAGATTGGGTAGCCCAGTTAACTCTTGGAATTTGATTTCTTTAACAGCCATGAGAGACCCTGAATCAAGGTTGACGGCGAGATAGACAGAGCCAAATGCGCCGGCGCCAATGAAACGCCGCTGCTGCCAACGGATCGAAATGTTTGAACTGGAAGAGGCAAGGAAGACTAGTGATCGATCCTCCAACTTCTCATCGTCAAGCACACGTCCGATTAAACGGTGCTCTGAACCCATCTGCTCGCGCTCCTTTTCAAGGGCCTCCAGCACCTTGGTAGTCCTTTCCCAAAAAACCCGAACGTGAACCGCTGTATATGCATGAGTGCCGGAGTAGATGATAGAGTCGTCGTTGATGGGAGATTGCGAACGCTGTAGGAATGGGTCATCCTCCGCGGCGAGAGATGCTTGTTCGCGGAGTAACTCCTCTTGCCGTTCTTTCTCCTTGCGTGCCTCCAGAGTCGACCGAGCACCTAGGATATCAAAATGACTGATCAATAGTGTCATACAACTTGCTACTTTCTGTCGAAGCATCTCAAACTGTTCGCCCGACATGTGAAGAATATTGCTCCGCCTTGTGCGATGTAGCGTAAATTCAAGTGCATTGACGGCCCACTTGAAAGTCTTCCTGTCTGTGGGATCGCAATCGTCGCAAATGAAGGATACCCAAGAGATGGCAAGCCGAATGAGCGAACGGTTGAATTTGGTCATTGAAGGGCGTTCCATATGCTTCTGCGCATGCTGACCATGCTCAGATGCGAACAAGTACCAGTTCTCCAGCAACTCCTGGTGTCGGACAGCGTTTCGCAGAGTGTTACGGACGTGATGCACCGAGTCAACAATAGATTCCGCGAGCTTGTTCGTCGCACGCGAAATCTTGCGTAATTCACGATTAACAACCGGAATATGAGCTTGCTGCTCGATTATACAAGGTGGGGGATTGAGGATGGTCTCAAGTGGTTCGTCGTCTTCATCAACGGGAATAAAGATGTCAGCGAACTGCTGTCTCGCCAATGCGAGTCGGCGCATTGTCCCGTCCGCAACCAGCCTCACCCGGTTATCCTTCATGTCGAGTTCTATTCTTGGCAACTCTAACATGAGAACCAGTCCATTCCAAATAAACGAGGTTCGAGGGGACAACAGCAAAAGGTATTCCGCCTCCTCCTCCTCGGTATTCGCATACTCCGCAACATTGTCCAGAACGGGATGCGGTAAGCCCTCGTCGTTGGTAACCTCGTCGACGTGGAAAGATTCCAAAAGAATGCGACGAATGGCATCAGGGCGATCCCGGAGCGCACTTGAAGCAATTATATAGGTACCATCCTCTTCGTAGGTCTGGGTGTAAACGAGGAAGTGATCTGTTGTGACCAAGACCGAGATAAATTGTTCGAGAGGAACGTTTTCGAGATTGTATTCTGCAGAGTTACTTATTCTTTGCGTGAGCGCTCTGTTGTTCTAAAGTTGAGAGTTTTCTTGACGGTGGTAGGCACACAAACCTTGCAAATCGCTGAAGTTTACGGTATCGCAACCGAACATTGTCTAAGATCTTGCCATACCAGTTGACTTTCTGTTCGTCGGTCATCTGACCAGTGCTGGCGATGACGTCGCCTTGAAGGGCAGGATTGGCGGCTTTATGTACCTGTCCATTCGCAGAGGAAGGGAGACGGACTTGAGTCTCGAAGTAGTTTGCAACTCGAACCATTAGTCGGTTTGTTAATGAACTATAAGATACCATTGGGTTATCAGTTTGCAGTCAAGGCTGCGATACTCACCAAACCTGTTCGGCCACTACAGCGGAAGCCCCAAGGACAGTCATGCTGACATCGTTGAAGGTTGCCCATTGAGAATCAATGACATCTGTTTCCTTGAAGTAAATTCCTTTAACACCGCTCTTGAGTTTCCAGTGAATAAGTCTAAAAAACACCGACAAAGCCTCGAGGATGGTTGTATCATAGTCTTCGCTTATGCACCTGGGCAAATTCCATTTGCCTCCGGGATCGGGGACGAGGAACGCTTCGTACTGCCTCTTGAGTGTACAAGCTAACCCCAGACCAATCTTTACATCTTCCGTGACTTGGTCGATGGTGAGGACCTCAGGGTTGTTTAGTTTCTGGACGTAGTCGAGGCGCACACGTAAACACGCCTGGGCGAGCTTGGTGGGAAATGAAATCAGGGGAACCAGTTCGGTTTCAAAAGTCGGGAGGTTCATTTCTTCAAACAAGGAAGAAAGATTGACTTGGGCATCGCGAGCAGTGCCGATGAAAGCGTGTACGGTAACGAGGAAACCCTTTTCAAAAGTCTTTTGAATGGATTCTTCTTTGAGAATACGTTCTATGAAAGTGCTGCAGTCCTGCGCTTGCTTCAAAGATCCGTTTGCTTGGACACGGGGATAGACATCGATATTGGAAATCGGTTTCGTCACGTCGAGTGACTCACTGCCTGTCCATCTTTGTAAAAGGGCGATATGACGACGTAAGCTCATGAGAACGGTTGACCAGGTATTAAGAGTGTCAGAGCGGGCTTGGAATTGTGGCTCCGATGCAGCCACCTTGTCGGCATAGAAAGCCTTGAGGGTTGGGTAGAGGGACTGGGCTGCTTCGAGTCTATATAAAAGAGCGTTGACTCGCTGCAGCGCTATGGATGGATCGCGTTCTTCGTCTTTGAGCCTAAAAGCATTTATCTCCTCGATGACGAGATCCACGGTGAGCATCCTCCTCTCCTCGATATGCCTACGCTCCTCTGCATCTTTCCTCCCGGAAAACTTTGCGTGCAAGCCGAGCCAGATGTTATGATGAATATTGTTGTGTTCCTCACCGGAAGATTCGAGCGCGACAGCAATACGAGTTTTCTCGGATCTGAGTACATCACCATCGAGGACAGAAGCAAGCATGGTCTGCCACTCCAGACGTTGGCGATCCTCTGCGGTCGCGGGTTCGATCGGATCAGACTCCAGCATGAGGGCGGATAAGCGATCGAATACGTCTCCACCAGCGAGACCTGAACGACTGAGATCTTCATCATCACTGTCACCAGCGTCTATGAGTTGACCCAGGCCCCTTTGGAAGTAGTTTGAGTCCGGATCGTTTCGTGGATCGTCGTCGAGGCCTGGTTCGGATCTGTAGCGCTTGACAAACTGGGAGTAGATGTCAGAGTACTTTGGGTGGTGATGAGGGGGGTTATAGCCTGAGGATATCGCGTTGGAAGCAGACCCGGAAGAGAAGGTTCCCCTTGACTGACGGCCCTTGCCCCTGCTTCGCAAGGAGGTGTTAATGGAAGAGGAAAGTAAAGAAGACGTGGAAGAGTGGGGTCTCGAGATTGGTGGAGGTTCCCAGTCAGGTTCGTCGCCATCATTGGAGTCTTGTTCTTCTAGGGAGAATAGCGACGGCTGATGAGACATTCCTCGGCGGATGCTGGTCATATTCCCTTCCTCGAGTCCTTTAATAATGAGTCATTAATGCATCCAATATATCAATCACGTGGTTCTTACTAGTTACCGGCAGTAGCAGTCTACCACTACAACCCACTACGGTCATCATGGGTATCGTCGAAAAGGTTAGTTTTATACACGTTTCTAGTTCTGATCGCGTCCCGATTCATGCAGATCAAAGAAATCGAGGGTGCGTGCCTACCACCGACGGCGTGTGGTTTATCTAACTTTGGTGTCGAACCATCAAGAGGAGATGGCGAGGAGTATGTACCCTACTTCATTATCGATCCATCCATGTCCCATGACCTCCTAATAGCCCAGAAGAACAAGGTTCATTTTACCGTGAAATGTGTTCAAATGATCTGACATATCACAATCAGGCGACAGAATATCACCTTGGTCTGCTCAAGGCCAAGCTTGCACGCTATCGCGCCCAGCTCCTTGAACCGCCCTCAAAATCTGGTCCCGCAGGTGTTGGATTTGATGTCCAAAAATCTGGAGACGCCCGTGTCGCGCTCATCGGTTTCCCGTCTGTCGGAAAGGCTCGTTCTTTGGCTCAGACTTTGGATCGGTCCGCCTGAGATAAGTTGATACAGTCCACGCTTCTTAGCAAATGCACACACACGGCTTCAGAAACAGCAGCCTATGAATTTACCACCTTGACTGCCATCCCTGGTGTGATCGAATATCAGGGTGCTCGTATTCAGCTTCTCGATTTGCCTGGAATTGTGGAGGGTGCGAGTCAAGGTACGAGAAATGTTGCATTTCTTTCTTACTTCCTGATCGACGCCAAAGGCCGGGGCCGAGGACGACAAGTGGTTGCAAGTAAGTAACGGCCCTTGACAATTTGATGTGTATCACATGTCCAGTCAGCTGCGAAGACTGCTGATCTGATACTTATCATGCTTGATGCTACAAAGTCCGAGGAACAGAGGCGCCTTTTAGAAATCGAGCTTGACGCCGTGGGTATTCGACTGAATAGGCAGAAACCTGACGTTGTGTTCAAACGCAAGACTACCGGTGGAGTGAATAATCGAATGCGCTGTCGTTCTACGACCGCTGACACTTGCGTTTTGTCAAACAGATAACGGTACTGTGCCATCTGTGTCGACAATGACCTAGTCTTATTACCTCCTTGAGCTTAACACGACCGTGAAGTTGACCAAGACCGACGAGAAAACCATACGGACGATTCTCGCAAGTTGTGCGTCAGATTCGTTACATAAAGACTTGGGCTCATTTCTCGTACACGCTCCAGACAAGCTACATAACTGTGACGTCATGATTCGAGAAGACGTGAGACCTAAACAGTCTACTTTTTTTTTTTTACGCAGAGGTCCGAACTGCACCACTTGTAGATCACTACGGATGAGTTCATAGATGTGCTGATCGGTAAGCTCGTTGAGCGGCCAGAGCAAGCAGTGACCGAACCATCGATTAACAGGCACTCGTAAATATATTCCGTGTCTCTGTGAGTATTTCATGGAAACGTAAATATTTCATTTTATGTTGCGTACTTATTTCAGATGTTTACAACAAGATAGACGCGATCAGCTTGGAACTCGTGCGGGGGGAGAGTTTCTTGCCCGAGGTGACCACGCTCACACCCTCTGCAGGTAGACAAGCTTGCTCGAACGGAGAACACGGTTGTGATCAGTTGCGAGATGGACTTGAAGTGCGTTTCCAGCTTGCATGCTGTTTTCCCGACGTCATTATTTTGATATGCAGTCTTGACTACTTGATTGGCCGCATATGGGAAAGTCTTGGTCTCGTCAAAGTTTACACGAAGAAGCGTGGTGAACGACCTGATTTGTCGGACCCTGTGTGCCTGCGGAAGGGCGCTACAATCGAGGTGGGTGGGATCGCCATAGAGCTACAGAGATGGGCTGTGGATCATTTCGTGATGCGCCGTAGGATGTCTGTCTTGGGATCCATAGATCGCTCGTGACGAATTTCAGATACGGACTCGTTTGGTAAGTTTTGATGGTCGACTGGCGTCATTCAAGCTTATGTTTATGGATCTAGGGTACGGACGAGCCGGACGTTTTTCGCTGCAACTGACCACTACGAACAGGGACGGTCATCGAAGTTTGCACCCCATGCACAGAAGGTTAGTTTGAACCACCAAGTGCAAGACGAAGATGTGGTTTCGAGTGCGTAGCTGGATCTGCGTTTTTCGCGTGTGGGATCTAATACGCCGCAGTATTCACTAAATGAGAGGGGTGTTGTATTAGATACGTTGTTATGCTTGGATGATGTGTGTAATGCCGTGGGTGTTGCGTATTGCCACGTGATGATCTATATATCGGCAAGAATTTGGTTACTGTAATTGCTTTGGGGGTCGTCGTGGTCATTGACACCATGAAGTTCTTTTCGCAGTCGTTCGTGTACGAGTGAGTTTTGGTTTGGTGTTCGCGCTCGTTCGTGTTCGTGGTCACTCATCGTCTTCAGCGATCCCTGGTCAATCGTCTCCCTCGCCTTCTTTTTGCGCTACCCCAACCCATATGCCTCCCACGTCATCTCCTGCGACGTCGTCGACCGCACGCAGACAGACTCGGGCTCGCTCTTGACGACGAGGCTCATCCTCAAGCGGGGGACCCTCCCAAGGTGGGCACCCCAGGGCATCGTGTCTCGCACAGAGTCGTGGGTCATCGAGGAGAGCGAAGTCGACCCCTTTGGCAAGCTCGTCAGATGTCGCACCAAAAACCTGGACCACGTAAAGGTCATGCAGATCGAAGAAACCCAGCTCTTCCAGCAGTCGCACGACGGGTCTGTCCACTTTTCTTTTCCCCCTCGGACCTCCCGTGTTCACCCTGTACCTCACATAGGAGAACAGTGCAAACCACCGAGGCTTATATCACGTCAAAATTCGGCTGGGGCCTCACCAAGAGAATCGAAAACCACGGTTTGGCACGTTTCAAAGCCCATGTTCAAAAGGCACGTCCCGCCCCTCCCACTACCCCTTTTCCCGACCCACTCATGTCCGAACAGTCTCGTCAGGGTGTCTCCCTGATGATGGATTTCATCCGTCAGGCTCGCCTTCAGCCCATGGCATTTGGCTCCTACATCTCCGCCATCCATTCCGACATGTCATTCCTCGTTCCGGAGACCCCCGTTTCGTCCTCTGGTCACAAGCCAGAAAATGACCGTTTCTCCGCCTCGCAAAACAACAGATGGTTTAACAAGGTGTGGGGAACGCGTGACTAACCGTTCGCAAAGACTCTCAATTTGTGCTACCGTACATCCGACTCGTTCGTATTTGCTCTCCTACTTTTCACATCCCCATACACTTTTTGTATCATTAGCACGTAATACCACCGATGCATGCGTCTTCTCCCCGGGCCTCTCTGAGATCTTGAGACCGTGAGCAGTCCCTGGGTCGACCTGTTCTCATCACCGGCGGCCATTGAAAGCATCGCCAGTTCATTGGGCTACCCGTTCAAACGTTCGTTCATACGACTTGTATACTCGCTCGGTCAACTCGTCACATGTACTTTCCGACTTCTGCAGCGAGGCAGCTCTCCAGCGCCCCCGCCTTGCCAGATGTACCCCTCGAAAGTATCTTGTCGCTCGAGCCGAGTCCGCGCAAATATCTTTTCTCTGCCCTCACTCGCCATGCAATCTCGGTCTGGCGTGTTCGCGTACGTTTCACCATTCGCATTCGCTCCCGCGTCCCTACTTTAGGCTGATCCTCTACCTCAGCCGTCTGCACCTCTAGCATACCTCCAAAGGTCCGATGCATCTCTCCTGGAGCATGGCGACAACCTCGCCGCGACATGGTCCCCGGACGGATGTAGGATTGTCATACAGGCTAGTTCTTTTTCCCGACGACGCGTCACTTCACCTTCACTGTGCTATCTTCCAGACCGTGTTCTCCTATCTCGTATTGGTAACGGTCGACCACATACCAGACGCCGCTGTATATCAACCACCAGACATCCCTCCGGGTGTCCAGCGCAACTTCCTGGCTGGACCGGGAGAAGGGCTCTCGCTCCAACCTCTTAGTCTCGCGTTTGAAGGTGTGATACGTGCCGAAGGTCAAGTTCTCAGGTAGTGTCCCTTGTCTTTGTTCCCTCCAAGTCAGCTTTACCAAGATACTTTACCGCTACAGCGTCTCCCCACGCAAATACCACTTGACGTTCTCCACCAGCTCTCCCCCCGCCATCCAACGCATTCCGTGGCCTTCGTATGACGATTCAGATGCCGATGACCATTCTCGAAGGTTGCTAGTTGGTTACGATACCTGGGTTCTCAACGATCACGAACTCCCGTGGTTAGTGGACAGCGACGGTATGTACCACGCTGTGTGCATCTAGTAGTCCGTGTAGATCTGAGTCGTCCTCAGTCACCGTCTCGAAGATCCTGTATTCCTCTTCGGGGGTCGAGACATGGATAACCTCGGATGGAAGAGCCTACTTCGTGCGATTACAAGAGAGTTCACTGCAAGAAGAGGATATCATTGATCCAAACAACGATGTCGAACTTGGCGGTAATGTGAATATGGCATCTCGTTTGCAACGCGCTTACATGCTAAGTTGTCCTTTTTTCAAAGGCCCCTGAAGCTGTCGGTAGCGAACGGAAGGAAGACAAGCATCCTCCTTTGGGTTCAATACAGACCGAACAGACTTGGCAAGGAACGTGCATTCATAATTTCCAAGTCCCCCGCTGGGTACAAAAGTCTCGACACGTCGAGAGTGATGAATCCACTAGCGTAGTTCCTGTCTACACTGAGCCACGTCGAGCCGTGGAGGTTGCAATCAATGCAAGGTTTTCTTTGGTTGCTGTCGGGACATACAGGTGTGTGAACATGTGATGCTGTCTTTTGGGACCCACTTTGAAACACGTTCAGTGGTTCCATCGAGTTCACTGCCTTCCCGTCACCGGAGGGTCCCCCTCCGACACCTCAAATCATAGACGTCCCAAATCCCTACAACCGCCCGCGTGGACGAGTGTCTGCGATGGAGTGGAGTTCAGATGGTTATGTCATTGCGGTGGGCTGGGAGCACGGATGGGCAATTTTTAGCGTTGGGGGACGATGCCTCGCGTCTGGTTTCGGAGTCGATGACGTCGTTGACAACGCAAGGTTCCAGGATGCATTCATGTATGGAATCAAGGCCTTGGTGAGTCACCGCCCCCTTCATGATGGTTTTGTTTTGCTGATATCGATCAAGTTTTGGGCACCTGGTAATTTCGAGTTGGTGGTGCTCGCTCAATCGAGCCCAAATAGTCAGTCTATGTCCGCCGTGGCTGCTGATATTTAAATGTGAACTTCGCAGGACGAGATGGTCAAATGTTTATCTTGCCATTCGCAAAGAGTGCAACGACGTGTCAGCATTCCCCAGTACGTGGTTCCAGTCCACTGTAGGAGCGGTGATTAAATACCGCCAGGACAACACACGTTATGCGTTTCTCCAAATGGATGATCGCGCGTTGGTTTACCGTGGTGCAGACCAACCAGATATGAGTATCATAAATCCGGAGTCAGACGTTTGGCAACATATAAAGGCAAGCTATCCTGCCCTGTCCGATATTTTGCCATGACCATACGTCGATTTAGATCCCACAGTCATATCTAGCGTCGAACTGGCCGATTAGATACTCAGCACTTAGTAGTGATGGGAGATTGGTCGCTGTTGCTGGCCGTCGCGGACTGATCCATTACAGCTCGACGTCTGGTCGGTGGAAGCTCTTCTCCAACTTGACTCAGGAACAGGCGTTCGTAGTAAAAGGAGGCTTGTTGTGGTTTCATCACGTCCTCATAGCAGCGGTCGAGGTGTCAAAGTCATATCAGGTCGGTCAAAGGTCTGCATTCGTCAATCATTGCTGACGCCTAAGAAAGGTTCGTTTATACTCTCGGGACGAGGAATTAAGCAATCAAAATGTCCTCCATCGAGAAACGATTTCGTCTGCCGTCATCATTCTGTCCCTAGTTGACAATTCGTTGTTGGTGTATACCGCGGACAATATGCTGAGCCATTACTTGATCATTCCAACTGCGGACTCGATCAAATTGCACATGTGTGGAAGCATCACTTTCAGTGGAATCATTGCTGTACCTTCTGCGGTTAGGGCTTTGAGCTGGATGATTCCTAATGCCCAAAAACGTGAGTCGCTCTGTCTGATCGAAGGGCGTCCTTGTTTATACTGCACAGAGTTCGGTGACCCTGTTGATGACCTCGCCGTGGCCACCGTGCTCATGATGGTTGGTGGGCAATTGGTGCTACTCCGTCCAAGGAAGGTGAAGTGTTACATTGTTCGCACAATTATCATTTACTTATATCGCTCGAACGGCGAAATCACAGTCCGGCGAGGGGGAGGTCAAATACGACATGCAGATTTTTGCGAACCACATTGAATTTTGCTGGATACACCTTCGTGGGATTGGGTCGTTGGAGAACTCTCTCTGGGGATATGATGGGCAGGGAATACGAGTCTGGCTCAACGCTCTTGCTATCGAGTCGCCCACATCCCAAGATGAAACGTCCCAGAGTGTGAAGGAGAGTGTAAACATCCCACTCGATTTTTACCCATTATGTAGGTTCCTTCTCTTGGCTTTTTCTATCAACGTTCACGGCATTGCATAGCTGTGCTCATGGACAAAGGCATTATCATCGGTGCCGAGCATGAGTCGGCCACTCGCTCCAACCTGCCGTTCGTGATGTTCAGACATGCAACCAGCGTATGTATTTAATTTCGTCTCGTTCTCTTGGCAACTGTGGACACGACTTCTGTAGTCTCACCTTTTCCTCCATCACGTCTTGCGGCACTATCTGGAATCTGGACAAATACGGGAAGCTGTTCAACTCGCTATCAACTACCAACACCTCGTGTTTTTTGCCCATTCTCTGGAGATCCTTCTCCATACCGTAGCAGAATCAGAATCGGCAGCAGAGGCTGACGAGAATGCTGCACCGAACACCGCACCTGGGGCACTGCCCGCTGTGATAGAATTCCTTGACCACTTTGATGTTGCGTTGGATGTCGTGGTCGGTTGCGCTCGGAAAACAGAAGTCACAAGGTGGAGACGGCTCTTTGACATCGTCGGCAACCCGAAAAATTTGTTCGAGGTTCGTCTCGCTTCTTCTTGCGCTTACTTTTATAAGAAGGCACATTTCTTCAGTTATGCCTCAATTCGGGTCGACTCAAGACCGCGGGATCTTATCTACTTGTGCTGCACAATCTCGAGCAACGAGGGGAAACGAACAAGGATGCTATTCGACTCTTGCAGAGTGCGACTGAAGCACAGGATTGGCAACTTTGTCGGGAAATCTTGCGTTTCTTGCATTCGATTGATGATACAGGGACTGCACTCAAACACGCATTGATCCAGACCAACCTGATTGAAAGTTCGGATTCAGAGCTTTCGGTGTCTGACTAGAGATCTGATTCATGAAACGGGAGCTGATGGTGTACTCGACCCGATTTCAATCAGAACGTACGGTACCCCCGCTCTTGTGGTCCTACGTTTCAGTTTGTATACTGCCATCTTTTTCTTGCTTTCGATTTGTAGTATGTATGTGTAATTCTGCAGTAATACATGATCGTGAGGCTCGAGCCTGAGACAGTGGTAGGCGCTGGCGGGCCACCCAACCGAAAGATTATCATTTCGCCTTCAAGCAAGTAGTAGCTTTAACTTGAATACATCCGCTTGGTCAAAGCCTACAGCGAAGCCACGGCAGTATGGCAAGAAGGCTCGTTCGCACTATCCTCACCCTTAACCGCGACTTGCAGACGTCAAACGCAATGAGCGCTCCAAAAGTCGTATCCATATCCTACCCCACCCTTGTATCGTCGCCATTATCCCTCGAAGACTCTATAGGTAGGCCGTTTGGGTCTGTATTGCTTTGGGTTACTGCCCTTCAGCTCGTCCAGAACAAGCTTTCGGGTCTCACCCACAGGCTCTGGGCATCGTCATTGTCAAGGATCTACCGGACGCCTACCGGACTTACCGAGAGTCCCTGCTCAAGTACGCATACAAGTTTGCACACCTGCCAGATGCAGTCAAAGAACGCTACGTAGATCCCGGAAGTTCATACAGGTACGTAGAGGTGACACATGTGGTCGCACTGGGAGTTGATCGTCACATACGCAGCTTTGGATGGTCGCATGGAAAGGCAAGACACGTCTCGCTCAGGCCTGCCTTTTGCTGATGCTAGGCGCAGGAAATCATGAACGGACAGCCAGGTAACCCGATTTACGCCTGTGCGCGACGGCTGAATACAACCTCGATCAAGACACGCTGAAAGGATCGTACTATGCAAATCCTATCGTTGATGTCCCCGACGTCTCTCCCGAGCTCAGGGAGCAGTACCGAGAGTATTATCGCAGCAACATATGTGCGTGAAGGATTAGCTGTCACGATTCATCTGTCGAATATGCTACAGGGCCAAACCCCGACGAAAGGGGCGTCGAAGGGTTTGAGGAAGCATTCAAGAACCTCGGGAGGTGATCTACTTTTTGTTCAAGGCCGACGAATTGGACGTTGACACTTTTTCTAGCTTCGTCTTTAAAGTTGGATGCGAGCTGGCAGCGGCTTGCCAGCCTTTCGGTTCGATCGCTCATCCACTCGGCCTTGCATACAGCTAACATGTCTCATACAAGTTTCGAAGCATCTGACCGACATGTCGATCTCCTTGCCAGACCTCATCGGAACGTCTAAAACCACAAAAGCTAGATTACTTCATTATTTCCCCCCAAAAGAAGCCACACCGATGGAGGACGAGCCTATCGATAGTTGGTGTGGGTTTCACCTCGACAACTCCCTCCTGACCGGTCTCTGTTCCGTAAGTTACTTTTGTTGTCCTGATCCATTTTTGACATGACTTGCTGACAGGCCATGTTTCTACGCGAGCGGGGCAGCGAAGAACCCGAACTGGTTACTTCTCCGTCACCCTCGTCTGGCCTCTACATCAGAACAAGAGGAGGCGACTTGATCAAAGTATCTATACCTTCAGATTGTCTAGCATTTCAGACTGGCGAATGTCTTGAACTTGTGACTGGAAAAAGACTTATGGCGACCCCCCACTGTGTCCGCATTTCTAGAGGGCGGGAAAGGATTTCTAGAGAAACATTTGCATTGTTTATGCAACCTGACGCTGATCAAATTATTTCCCCTTCGGAGACCTTTGGACAGTTCAGCAAGAGAATATTCGCAACACACTATGACCACAACTCTACTTGAATTACGTCTATGTAGAAACACAGAATTTAAGGTATAAAGTTGACCTATCATACAGAATTGCGCCGTTGAGCCTTTGGCAAGAATATACGGAAATGGGTGGGGTAAAGTAAGCAGTAAAATTTCATGATTGTGCCGAAGAAGTGGAATTAGAGCGCCGGTGGGTTGTATGCGCAGTGAGTGAGTCGGGTAGCACGGACATTACTGCTGCAGCAAGGCTGTTTCGTTTCAATGTCGCTGAGCGGTCCATCTTGCTGTTACTTCGCGACGAAAAAGAGGATCGTCTGTCTTCTCCATCGGAGATAACGCTCCAATCCTCGCTGCCCCGCCGTGACCCAAACGAATCATAGCGGGAGCGGGCCTGCGAACTGTCTAACACTGAACTGGTGACATCAGAACGCTCTTCTTCCCTCATCGATCCATCCCTCTCCAAATCTGTTGCTTCGTTTGGGGATCTTTTGATCAGGGAACGGGCATAATCTAGGTCGCGGTATATAGCTTCGATTGCAGTTGCCACACCGTTTTCCTGCGGACACTAAGAGGGGGAGTCTAAATTATATACGAAAATTACTCACGGATCGAATTCGTTCCCCGACCATCCTTGCACGTTCGATCTGCTTTTGATCCGTAGTCGCAAAAGTCAATGCTTGACTCAAAGCATCGACAGTTAGCTTGCGAACACCGGTACCAATTCCTAGTGCCTCAACACGATCAGCCCAGAAGAACTGGTCCCCGAAGAATGGCTTGATAATCGTTGGGATTCCGGCTAGGTAATTGTCGGCCCCAAAATATCCGAAATATGGTAATGTTGGACAGACCTCGTAAACTGGCTCCGGTCGTACCAGCACCGCCATGATGGCAAGCGGCATCGATGCGCTTAAATAACCAGTCGTGCGGAATCGACGAAACATTGAAAATCTCCTTTGGAAATGTTTCCTCGGGTTGAGATGCTTCTGGTGCCTGTGTTTGCAATCGATCCGACCAGCCCTTGGAGAGGATAGCACAAACACCACTTTGCACTATGGCGTCTACGACACAGCGGGTCATAGTCTTAGGGTCTGGAACCACGATACTGCCAAAACCAATATACACGATTTTCTTGCCAGCTTGACGAGCAGAGTCAATGAAAGAGAGAAGGTCCTCTGGCGGAGTCCATTTCTTTGCCCCAACATCGGCGTCATTGAGGAACCAATAACCTAACTTAATATAAGAGAGGGATGTACTGGAAGAGAAGTGAGTTACCAGTGACTCGAATCCATTCAGGCCAATCCAAGGGTGGCGGTACAAGTGTAGGGCTAAAGTTGTACAAAAAAGGAATCTTGTGGGGCTCCATGCGGTCCAGGTTCGTATTATCCAAGTGTAACATGTTGCGGCGCCAGCGATTGATCTGCGGGGCCATCGCACGCCAAAAAACTTGATCAAACATGACGTACGTCTAGTGTGGAGTGCTTCAGCCATGAGTGTGATATTGAACCAATGACCCTCATACCATGTAATTATATCCGCCGCCCATCTAACATAGGATTTGAACATCACTCCATTAGCCCGAATAAAAATGGACGTACCTTGTGCTCCGGTACCGCAAAAGCGTGCGGGTATGCTCTTCACTCCGATCTCAATCGAACCCTGCTCAAAATCGACACAACTGCTCACCTCGTCCTCGTCCATGTCATCGTAAATGCTCTGAAATAAGGGATCCTGAGGGCTTCAGCGATATGGTACCCTCCCATGGCACTCGGACTCTCCACAAGAACATCTGTCCCTTGACAGGCCTCCCAAGATGTTTTAAGAAGATCATCGAGCCATCCACGAAACTAAAATACAAACTGAGCAGAGATATAACAAGGAATGCAACGCACTTACCTTGAGTAACCCTTCTTTCCAGAATGAAACCGTAAACGTGCCATTCTCAACACAAATGCGCATCAACTCTGTTGGATCCCCACCGACATAGCCGAACTCGATACCATGCTTTGACAGGCATCAGACGGAGCATATCCAAGAATAGTGTACGTACTGATTCAATCCATGCCTGAAATTCTCCATGAGTCGCAATTTTTACCCGATGTCCATCTGCCTGCAGCCCCTTCGCCAGCGCGATGTAAGGTTGGACGTCCCCCCTCGAGCCGATGGTGAGGAACGTGAAATGTAAAGACTCTTTTGGCTTGAAAGTCAGGAATGTCGAGGAGGCTGATGTAAACATCACAGCAGGCAGGGAATCGGACATGGCATCCGATGACGGAGAAGGGTCGCTATCGGTACCAAGCGAGCCCCGTGGTTCAAATTCCTCCAAAATAAGTGCGTCCAGCTTGCCTCGACTCAATGCCTGATGTTCGGTGGGATGTGCTCGCTTCCTGACGTCATCTATCTGACGTTCAAGAATCGACACGAAAGCACGTCGTCTGTCTTCGATACCGAATTCAAAGAAAAGCTCCTCGTGTCCCTTAATCATGATGATGAGACCATGGTGGCCAAACCGCGCCGCCCTGGTTTTCTGGACGCTTAGAATATCACGAATTGGCAATATCATCTATCAAGCAATTAATCAATAAATTTCCACGGGTCATGAACGTAAACAAACATACTCTAGTCCTAGTGCTCAGGGGGCCCGTAGATTTGAAGCAGAAATAGTTTGAAGAGACGTATAAGCGTCCAAAGATTGGCAAAATTCGGAATAAATAACCTGAAAAGTCTTTGTGTACTATTAGAACCATATTCCAAAATGGAGTGAGTCGCCCACATCCAAATAATGTTTCTTTGTCATCGAAGGCAAATGCGGCCTTAAATTTGTCTACCATCTCTTGATCAACCATTGCCTCTGACGTCTCGAGCACACTATAGCCAAGCTCGCTAGAGGCGCCAAATCCTTGTTCATGATTCGACGATTCGTAGACCTCGCGCACGCCTCCATCACTTTGTGACTCGGGAACCACAGAGGAAACAACGCCACCCGAAGTATTGGTAGTAACACCTTTTCGAGGAGCCTTTAGCCATGAAGGCACTCCAACGTTCCATGGTGCACTTGTTGCCAGTCCCTTAGTCAGGGACGGTGTCGAGGTCGTGTCTCCTGTAGGGGTTGACGGCGGATAAGTATGGATCCGCGACGAAGAATCCGATGGCAATTCGTTGGGAGAGGTAACAGGAATATTACCAGAGACAGGAGACAGAGGCAGCGGCGAAGACGTCAGCGGTACAATCGACGCTCCGCCCCGCTTCGATATATGAGTAAAATCTTCTGCGCCTCCAGATGGTTCCGAAGTATTGTACATCCTTGTCAAGGTGGATGGGAGCGATTCTTGAAGGGGTCGAAGCAAATGAGACAGTCGGAATGAAGAAGTTGTCTTGGCGTCAGGTGAAGGGAGGCTGCGAGCGCGGTCCAAACTTTGGGCTGCTATGCCGTGACGGGCAGTTGTGGTATCCAGTAAAGGGTGTGGTGAATTGGCGGGAGACGATCTATTGGTCCGCACAGCCTCCCAGATATGTTCCAATGCCTCTTGAATATTAGGAAAGTAGGCGAAAAAATACGAATCGATCGAGTAATGTCCCTCCTTGTCGAACACTTTAACTTCGATTGCTTCACTGAACTCGATGGCCGATGATTTCTCCACATCAAGAATGACAGAATATGGAATAGCAATCTGGAAAACGTAAAAGTAAATCCAAACACAAGCGCTCTGGCTTACTTTGACAGTATCCCCCATGTTCTGTGCTTTAAATATGACCCTGCGAATGGCCTTCACCCATTCATCTCTGCTCGGGACAGAGTCCGTAGCTAACATCAGATTCTTTTGATTCGTTCGCAAATGAATCTCTTTTTCTCCCACAGGATCGCAGGAAATTGCATAACGCAGGTCGACAATGCCGTGGAGGAAGTAAGGGTCCTGGACAAGGTCAGTAAATATCACAAACACCAAATACATCAAGTTACCGATGAGGACTGAAACCAGGAAAGGGTATCATTCTTGAGGACAAACCAGTGCTTAATCCAACGCTTCGTCCGACTGGCCCTTTTGCTGAGAGTCCCGGATTTAAGAATTTGATCCTATAATGACTGAGTACGAATTTTGCAGCTTAGTAGCTTAGTACCTCTCTACTCGGCATGTGGGCAAAGAAACATAAATGAGAGTTCGTGAGGTACATGTATCCCTGTAACACTGGACATGGCTGAAAATTCGACGCTGTTTGTTTGGTGTAATCCGACTTACGAGCGGAGCGCAAGAGCCAACATGGCATTTCTGATTCTGTTGAGACTCGGAGAGGGGGTTAACAAACCACATACCTGCCAGCACTTCATTAATAACTTCCAGATCAAATATCTCTTTCAGTTTTTCAGCCAGGCGAGTCCGTCGAGTGATCTTGACAGTCGTCGTGCTCCCTGCGCGACTTGGAGCCCTCCGTCTCATCGGTGGCCCGAGTTGCGCAGTCTGAGGTGATACGTTGGTTACTTTTGGATATCCCTCGGAATTGGGTGGCCGCGGCGTTGTCGCTTCGAAGTCATCGGCGTCAACTTCCTCGTCAGAGATTAGATTCACGTCGATGTGGGGTGACTCGTCCACTTCGCTCTGCGGAGGGAATATCGATTGTGAAACTCTTCGCCTGGAGCGAGCAACGGGACGATATATGGCATGAATGGAAGAGGCCATTTGTGCACCTGGAACCAAGCTCGGTAAGTCACATGAATCCCAATACGAACCTTCTTACCAGTCTCCTCCTCATCGCTATCTGAATCCGTTTGGGAGTCGATTCTAGATATCGGTCCTTCCATGCCATCCGGGTCTTCTGCCCAAGGAAGAGCTTGAAGAGCTTGAATGAGCGTCTGAGTCCCTGCGCGCATCTAGCGCTCCACTAAGCAAACGTGAAGGATAAGGAGACACAGGACACGCACCGAACCAAATTTTCGAAAAGACAAAAAAGGTCGTGTCGGCGCAAGCGTCGGCGATGGAGGCGTGATGAAAGGTGAGTCATCATGCGGGACAGCCGCAGCGGATGCATGATCCAAGGATTGCGATCCATCGGACTGTAGAAGTGTAGAGTGATTATGCCCTTAAGCGAATTGAGCAAGCCTGTGATTCGAGAACATTTTTTCCAAGAGAAACTACCTTCGGCTGGGTCTAATTGTGCTTCGTTCCCTCTATCCTTCCGCTTTAGGCTGAGTGTGCGCTTGCAGTCCGATGTTGGTGAATGAGGGCGAGCGGTGAAGCTCCTCCCAAGGTCCATCGTCCGCGCCGCGACTCTCTTAATGCGTGTTTGTGGTGAGACACGACCACTCGGACTGTCGTCGTGGTCGTCGCGTGAAGGAGAGTCAGGCTTGGGTTCAGAAGCAACGAAGCTGCGAACGAGAGACTTCTTTGACGCAGGCCTAGACATGGCAGACGACTATGCTAGGACGAAAAAAGGTAGTCAAGTTTTACTCTACTGTACCGTCTTCCAAGAATACATACTAAGCAGCAGCCAGTGCAAGGCGATACGAAGGGAGCGGAGTTTTATTTTCACCATCTGATCAGAGAGACGCATTCCAGTCGGAGACTCGGAGTGTAAAAATAGCTTATTCGGCATTCTCGGCTTGACTCCACACTTGCCGTAAACCATCCTCATCAGGCAATGTCGGATTCACGCGACATGTCCTCGAGGCTACTGCGTTTTCAACATCCGTCTCACCGTCGCGTCTTACTCTCTTCATCTACGCACTCTTCTTTCATGTCATCGCAATGAGAGGTGAATATTGCATCGCGGGAGCTTCCTTTCTTTCGTGCGTCGTTCCATTTTTTTTTGACCCTACGCATTTAATTGTTTTCCAGTTTTTCAGCACTGCTGTTGTTGATCTTTGTCCATGTAGGTGTCGGTGAGTGCGGATCAAATGTACATCTTATCTAGCACATGTAGGTCGGACAAACCAATACATCCAGTGTCCCTCACGGAATATCAATGGTAATTCTCGAGCTTGTGTTTACTCTCTCAGTCTGACCACCTTGCTAGGCTATTGTCAATATCTCGGGTTATGGGTGAGTGGTTTTACACCGTTATCACTATCAGAGCACCAACAGGAGTAAAAGCGAAGTCCTTGCCCAAGCATTCAAAGATCCCATTCAAGGGCTCTATGCTGCCAATTCCTCGGCTCCGCTTGGACAAGGCGCCGGAATCAGGCAGCAGTACGAGTTCGGTCTTTATTCTTACTGCGCCTATGTCAACGGCTCCGGGCAATGCTCGAACCATTCCGTTGCGGCCAGGTTCGAGCCCTACAATGCCATCACATCCGACATGCTACTCAATTATTCACAATTCACGGCCGACATTTTCGCTCATACCACGTTTATCAATTCCTCATACTTGGGAACCAACTCCCATATCGCATATTATTTCCTATTGCTCGGCACGATACTCACTGCGCTTTCACTGTTTACGTGAGTTCCATCATTTGATTGAGATCACATTGTTGTTTATGCTCCCCGATAGTGGAGTACTGCGGAAGACCGCACTGTTCCTCTTTTCGGCAACTACTTCCGTTTTATCTGCAATATTCATCCTGATTGGAGCGGCCATCTGGACCGCGATTGTTAAGAAAGTTGAAAGTGTCAACACGATGCAAGTTGCACAAAATGTTGGGTCAGGCATCGAAGTGTCCTATGGGAGTGGAATATACCTTAGCTGGGCCGCGTTCGCCTGCTTATTGGTGGCCACTGTGCCGTACATGATTAGGCGCGTGTTTTTCCTAGCATTTACGGGAGGTGAACTGAACGTACAGTCTGAATAGTTGTTGCACTTTCCGAGGATGAACTGAATGCTGGTCATTCGATTATGCGCTGATGGACTTTACGATATCTGGCGGATATACGTTGACGGACACTTGATCTACAAGATGCATGGACGGAATACTTTATCTATCATTATTCCTATGCATCCCTCGTCCACATGCGGTTCAAAGTTTGGACTTGTTGAGCCGATTCCTTTTTTCCAAACTCCGACTCAAAGCTGTCAATTTTGGGCGGATTAACAAAAACACTAGCCCACCGCGAGGGTCGAACTCGCAGCCTTCAGATCGCCTAGTCATAAGAGTCTGACGCTCTATCCGATTGAGCTAGGCGGGCGACGCTCTTTATTTTGTGAGTGAATTTATTGCAGCCCCCCCTTCCTCGCCCATAGGTCGATCCCCCGTTCGTGTGATTCCGATGGGCGCAAAACTGTGGCATAGATGCGGTCGTGCTTCCTCGCGAATATGCAATCAGTCGTGTTACAAATGGCGGGATACAGCATCCGTCACAGCCTAAAGGAAGCTACAGCCTCAAATGTATCATATGGCTGATTAATTAACGTGCATCCATCCAGGGTTGTGAACCCGAGTTGGGAGCTGACACGACGACAAGCACATAGGGATGTCCAGTGCTGGCACGAGCTGTACATGCTGGTGACACATCATGATGCGACGGAACTGGATTGACAATTGCCGAGTGGCCACACGGTGCTCCCAGGCGTGTCGTTTGGGGTCTGAGTCATATATGGTCATTACTGACTCGGAGAGAGACCGGTATGGATGGTACGTTTGTACTGCGCTCATGGTGCTGCGTGACACTTGAAGAAGAAGAAAAACGCCTGCAGTTGGGAACTGAGAGGGATGCACTGCCATCTCGGAGCGGACAGGGGCAGCGGGCAGAGCTTTTCACCGTCGGCGCATGTACAGCGGCGACACGCTCGACAACCGACTCCGATGTGACAAAGGAGGTGATCGGTGGCAGACTGGCAGCTGGGCGCCCACCGCGTTGATTCAGAAAGCCTCACCACTGAACGAGAAGGACCGATCGTGATGCAAGTAGGCAATCGGCGCCGTGCAACACGTTGTGCGGGTATGCGCAATTTCCGCAGTGTGAATGGACCGGTGAGTAAAAAAAGCATGACGTGAGCATGATTACGCACGGTTGCGACGGCGCCCCGAACAAAAAGAGAAAAAGGCTGTGTGTGTGTCATGTGAGAAAAAAAAAGCGGCTGATTACTAAGGTGAATATATACGTTGCTTGCGTGGTCCGCAGCAAATATCATTTTGCCTTCTCTCTGACCACCTCGTAAGTCTCTCTCTCAAATTCGCCTTGCTGGAAGCTCATACCCCCTCCGCAGCACTCCATCCAGTCATGTCTGATCCTCTGAACGACACCTTTTATTCTGCCGCTGATACATATGGCTCAGACTACGCCAAGCAACAGCAAGGCCTCGACTTTGTTTCATTTCACTCGCCATCTGACATCCTCGCCCCCCACCCCGATCTCTTTGAACTTGAATTGGACTCCAGCCTCGCGGCTTTCAACGAAGTCCAACTTCAGCTCCTTACCGTGGATTCCAACGACGCCTACTCCTTTTTGAGATCCGATACCCCAACGTGTGGTCCTCCCTCTACTATTACCGTCTCTTCCGAGAGTGCATACGAAACGCTCTCTACTCGCTCCGAATCCTTTTATAATTTCTCCGATTCTTCGTATTCTGCAACCGACTGCTCATTCCCCCTCGACCTCGAAATGGACTTTCAGCGAACACGTATTGGAGGCAGTGGCTGCTCCGACTACGGCGGCAGTGCTGTCCAGGGCAACAACAATCTTCCCATGACCGTGGATCCCAGCACCTTCGCGTCCCTACCACTCAGTAGTCCACGCACTGCTCCCACTGTGCCCACCCCTGAGGCCACCTTCAAACGTTCAAGTTTCTCCGACTACGGAGGTGCTACGCGCATCCCTGCCGTTCCCAAGTCTACTTCCGCAGACTATTACGGTCTCGGGTTCATCGGTGCCGACACAGTCTCCCCGTCCAATATGGCCCCAATATCCACTACCGCGTCTCCCGTGCCGCAGGCCAGGTCGGTCCGTAGCGTTGAAGATCAGTCCAAGGAAGATCCTCGTAAAAAGTATCAATGTCCAACTTGTCCACGAGGTTTGTTCCTACTATCCTTACCATCCTTTGTGCTCATCTTTGTGCAGCCTTTGCTCGGGCCTATAACTTGAAAACTCATATGGCAACTCACGACCCCAATCGACTCAAACCTCATGTTTGTCCCCATCGCTCATGTGGGCGTTCGTTTAGCCGCAAGCATGACTTGGGACGTCACCTAGTTAGCATACACCGTGAGGAGTCGATCTCTTCTACTCCCTCCATAGCCACCAAGGCCATTGGGGTCGAACATGGTCCAAGAGGATGGTGCGACGGCTGTGGCAAAGGTTGGGTTGGTACGGCAGCTCAGTGCAATTGCGCCGACGTCAAGTAAAATACTTCTACAAAACGGTTTATCTTTATGCGTAAGTTGCATTCAGCCTTGTTCGGTCCGCGGTATTAATCGTTTTACAGACCGGGCGCACACATCGCCAATCGCTTCGTCGTAGTTGATGGCTGATTCGTCGTTGCACGCCATGAGGACGTATCATATCGCTCTACGCTATCCCTTTATCGATGTATTCCGCTTCGTACTGTTCGCGTTGCAACGCGAACCTAGTCACGAGCGTGTTGTCGAGTTCCTGCCTGCGTACAGTTCCTTGACGAGGATTTTCAGGCAGTATGTCTATTCGAGTATACCTTCTCATCTTTGTCTATTCGTTTACGACTGGTTTCTGGACTTTGGATATTTCAATTCTTATACCTGTTTTGTATACTTGTCGCTTATGTAAATTCAAATAACTATTTTTACTCGGGCAGAGGTTTGAAATGGAACCAAAATAGGAGTATTGTATTATATTATATGGTCAATGACGCAATAAAATTATAGGGGTATGTAACACTTGGATGCAGCCATATAAGCCCCTTTGTAGACCGACTTCCTCTACCATGGAGACTGCCAAGAAAGCGTTCACTAGTTTGACTCCTGCGGACAAGGTCGTCGACCTTCAGCGTGACATCCAAGAGACGCGGCCAGGCGACCATTTGACCACGGACCATGGCGTCAAGGTTGCTGACACGGACAACTGGTGCGTGGCAATAAAACAGAAAAGTCCGCTTCCGCATGTTTGCTGAACTGGCATATCCTCAGGCTCAGAGTGATTGGCTCTGACGGTCAATTTAATGGACCGATGTTACTCGAGGATCAGATTGGTCGCGAGAAGGTTCATCGCTTTGACCACGAGCGCATCCCTGAACGTGTTGTTCACGCTCGTGGGGCTGCAACTCACGGGTATTTTAAAGTCCATGACAGCCGTGCCTCAAAATACACCTACGCACCCGTGCTGACGGACTCGTTGCGCTCAACACCCGTGTTTGTTCGGTTCAGCACGGTTCAGGGCCCGCGGGGAAGTGCTGTACGTACTCGTTGTTTATTCCATCTGCATTCGTCGACGTGGCTGCGCAGGATACGGTCCGCGATGTTCGAGGGTTTGCAGTTAAATTCTACACACAAGAGGGTAACTGGGACATTGTTGGGAACGACATTCCTGTCTTCTTTATTCAGGATGCCATCAAATTCCCCGACTTCGTTCACGCTGTAAAACCCGAGCCCCATAATGAAGTTCCGACGGGTCAGAGTGCTCATAACAACTTTTGGGACTTTGTGAGCCTCCAGCCCGAGTGTGAGTCATGTACATGTTTGTGCTCTCATGCGATTCAATTTTACTACTAGCGGCTCACATGGTCATGTGGGTCATGTCTGACCGTGGTGTTCCACGCTCGTTTCGCATGATGCAAGGCTTTGGTGTGAACACATACACTCTTCTGAATGAGAAGGGTGAACGGCACTTTGTCAAGTTCCATTTTATTCCTGAACTTGGCGTCCACAGTCTCCTCTGGGATGAAGCCCTGAAGATCTCCGGACAGGACCCTGACTTTCATCGCAAAGACCTGAACGAGGCTATAGAACATGGGTTGTATCCCAAATGGAAGTTTGCTATCCAAACCATTCCCCAAGACCGCGAGCATGATTTCGACTTCGATATTCTTGATGCGACGAAGGTATGGCCGGAGGAGCAGGTTCCTCTTGAGGAAATTGGCGAATTGGTCCTAAACCGTGTTGTCGACGAATTTTTTACCGAGACTGAACAAGTGGCTTTTTGCACGAGCCATGTAGTTCCAGGGATCGGATTCAGCGATGACCCTCTGTTGCAGGGTCGCAATTTTTCATATTTTGATACACAGATAACCCGACTTGGGATCAACTTTCAAGAGGTACGCGTATTCTGCAACAATCTTTCTAGAGCGTCGATGATCTGGATTTATATCAGCTTCCTATCAATCGTCCGGTCTGTCCGATCTTAAATCACAATCGTGATGGTCAGGCCCGCCATCGTATAGTCGCGAGCAATATCAACTATTGGCCCAACCGTCGAAACATCGGGAAGCCTGTTCCTTCCAGCGAAGGAGGTTATGCAGAGTAGGCCAATATTTTGGACCTCTGGTAGGGTTGCTGACAACATTCCAGGTATGCACAACGTCTTGAGGGAATTAAACAGCGGGCACGCGGCGATAAATTCAAAGAGCACTTCAACCATGCGCAGCTCTTTTTCAACTCTCTCGCCTCCTATGAGAAGGCTCACCTTACAAGCGCGATTTCCTTCGAGTTGAGCCACTGCGATGATCCTGTGGTCTATAGGTCTTACATCAACGTACTCAATAACATCGACTTCGAGCTTGCGAAGGCTGTGGCCGTCAAAGTTGGCGGTGATATCCCCAAGCAACCCGGTCGCCCTAACCACGGAAAAAAAAGTAAGGGTTTGTCGCAGAATGACTTTATGCCGGAGCAGCCAACTATTCACTCGCGCCGTATCGCCATCCTGGTCGCTGACGGGTTCAACGAGGTGGAGATGGAAGCCGTCCGCGTCGCCCTGACCGGTCTGAGGGCCATATGTCACGTTGTAGGTCCGCGGCGCGGGAATATTCAACCAATGGCTGGCCAAGTTGGGTCTGGAGTCTTTGCAGATCATCATTTCGAGGGACAACGATCAACATTATTCGATGCTATTTATATTCCCTCAGGGGCAGAGCATGTCAAGGCACTCGGAAAGAACGGTCGCGCAGTACACTGGGTGAGAGAGACGTTTGGTCACTGCAAGGCCATTGCTGCTGTTGGTGAAGGCATGGATGCTTCTGATAAGAGTCAACGATACATCTGACGAGATTTACAGCGGTTGACTTCTTACGTGACGTCGTCCAGCTGCCAAAAGTTGATCTTTTCGCGCCTGGAGGCCATGATGACCAGGTGGTTTCGTCTTATGGGGTTGTTTCCACTGGACGATATAGCGCTACCTCGGTTATTGCTGATCTTCCCAAGCTTGAAGCCGAGTCGAAGGGATTCGTCATCACTTTCGCCCATCAAATCAGCCGACACCGATGTTACGATCGGGAAATGAACGGTCTTACAGAGATGATTGCATTCTGATTCGGATGGGCGACAATGTCTCGCGAGGTTGATGCAATCGGTCGTTTGTTGTGTATGATTAGTAGCATGGCTTTTGTATTTTTTTTTGCAAGTATAAAGTTGCGTGCGTAGTATCTACGCAGACATGAACAAGATGACAATTCCTTAAATATTAGCGACAAAGATGAACAACGATAAAGTATATGCCATTGCAGACACCATATTATTAGTAAAGTCGACCGTGTCACCGTGAGGCTGGGATTCGGGAGCCATTATTTGCTTGTCTAGCGTTACTTTATGACGCCCAGGTGGCCGGGATGCAATGTTTGGGGAATGTGGACGGTTGTGGCCAGCAAACATCGGTGATTGTTGCTGCATCTCGAGGGTATGTTTCGGAACACTAACCGACATGACTGTTTTTGAAGAGGTGAGGAACACGAGTGGAAATGCAACAAACGGCAGAACGATCGAGAGCGTGACCTGAGATGCAACAAGAAGGGAGTTGATGCCTGAGCGCCCAAGTGTTGCCGCAATGGCCACGGAAGGTATCAAACTAAGAAGGCGGGTCACGACGCGACGGAGGAAAGGCTATCAAAGACGTGAGCGTGGTTAACGAGTTCGTGACATCAGCGTACAGAGATACTCCAAAGGAGGAAACCTTCGGATATCACTTGGCCAGCCAGGGTGGCTGCAATACTGGCCGCCTGGCCAGAAAGCAGGAGCGCAAACGCGAAAACTAAGGCAGCCCCTGAAGAGGAGGTGAGGGACGAAAGGGTGCCAATGGTGATTTGATGATTTACATTTGCCAAGGGCATGGAGGGTGAGGTCATACATGCTGAAAATGCCGACCGATGAAGGGGCAGATGGTTCTCGAGGTACTGCTGCAGAAAGTATAAGGATTCTGGGCAAAGGGGATCAAGGAAGTGCTGTGAAGGAAAGAAGGGACGCGCACGCGGAATTAATGGGCACGGCGATCACAAGCAAGCTAAAGACGACGTCCACGATGGCATGAGTCAGATGTGCTCGAATGAACGAAAGCGGGTTGTTCTGTCGCAGACCGTGGGGTGTGGATCTGTCTCTCGAATCGCTGTCGGCAACTCTCGTGGAGGCAAAATACTTGTGGAGCATGGATTTGAAGGACAGGGGTGAAGAAAGTGAGGAGGAAGAGTGACGGGGAGCGAGACGATCTTGGGTTGCAAAGTGGGAACCCAGGAATAGATTATGGGGCATGACCGTTGCACCGATGATGGCGATAGCTAGGTGATAGAAAGTCAGGGAGAGAAATGGAGGTAGAGTATGCTGGAAAACCTGTGTAAATGGCGTTTGGCTGTGTTTTAAAGAGTTCGTCGGAAGGGACAAGACCCAAAAAGGCCTGGGACCAGACGGGATTGACCTTGATGATGAGTATGATGAAAGAGATGAAGACAGTGGCTACCTGGTACGAGAAAAGGTGAGGGGTAAAGTGAGAGGGAGAATGAAACGTACGAGGAAGACGAAGATGATTTCGACAGGTCGGACGGGACGACCGGGATGAGAGTTGTCGGAGATGAGGAGAAGGAGGAAGACGTCGAGAGCGGTGAGGAGGACGCAGGCGTATATAGGGAGAGCGGGAATGAGGAAGGTGAGACCTATTGCAGAGCCAAGTAGCTCTGCGATGTCGGTTGCTATGATGGCGACTTCGGAGATAATATAGAGGGGATAAAAGAGAAAGTAACGGACGAGACGGGGGTGCTTTGGGTGATCGTGGAAGAGTATGCGGCAGTGTGCGGCAAGGTCTGGAAAACAAGACGAGTGGGCAAGAGTAAGTAGAGGGGAATGCAAGAGAGACCTAGACCGGTGACACAACCCAGTCTGGTAGCGAGGATCTGGAGGGAGGGAGGATCAACACCGGAAATGACTCGGGCGGGGAGGGGGTGCTACCTGGAAAAGGACGGCCATGATACCGGAGAGGAGGATGACGAAGAGCATTGGACGATAGCCAAAGGTCGTGCCGGCTTGGATGTCGACGGTCCAGTTTCCGCTAGGGAGGGTAAGCGGTTGCGGGGACGAACTCAGGCTTACTGTAAGGGTGCGACATACGGATCAAAGTAGCCAACGGAGCAGACGATGCCCGCGCCGACATGTCTACGGAGATGGAGGAGGACTGCACGAATATGAGGGTGCATATCATACAGATGGACCCACCCGTGCCATGAGAATAAAAGGACCACAGACTCCGAGTCGTTCTGCACGGTCGCACGACGGCATGGACGAGAAGGATCTCCACCCGAGCGACGACTACTCACACCGTTTCTTCATCTGGCACGAATGGATACAGGAAAGCCCACCGTTTCTCATACGGACACGGCACGCTTACGCCGTCTTGTCCACGCAGGCCCACGGACCACTCACCACCGACAATGTCTTTGACTACTTTGCGACGTCCATGTTCTACGACAAGCAGAGCAACAACCAAGTGCTGCGAATGCAGACGATGCACACCGGCACACCCATCCTCAACGAGGCGGAGGAGCTCAAGTACGTCGATCTCGCTTGATTCCATCCCACATCTCCTCACACAACCCCGTTCCTAGACGCTTCACCGGCATCGAGTTTGCTCTCGCCCTTGCTTCTCCGCCCTCCCTCTTCGTTATCCATAAGCGCGAGCGTCTCTCTCCAGACCAAGGTCAGCCGCATAATTCTGTCCTGTCGGAGCCGTCTCGACTCTCCATCTCCATCTCTCCCCAGTCAAGCCCCTCGTCGCGTACTTTATCGTCAACAACCGCATCTACCAGTCACCCGACGTCTACACCCTCCTCTCTAACAGACTCGTCCGTCCATCTCCCCCCCTACTCCTCCCCCTCTCAACCTCCTCTTGTCTAGCTCACTTCCTTGAACGCACTCCAGTCCTCCCTCGATCTCCTTCGCAGACATCGTCCCGATTACACCCCTCGCTCTGGCTTCGTCTGGCCCATCATCGACTCGTCCTCCCCCGACACCAAAAAACCTGGCCTCGTTCCGATCCACGTCGACGACACCCCCGTCGATGCCCTTGAAAAGTCCAGGGTCCACATCCCCAAGAAGCAGCAAAATAATTCCCTCATGATAAACGCTATGAAGACCACCGCGATCCATTCGAACATAGCCTTGTCTAGCTCTCACCCTCTCGACCAAAACGCCTCGCCCTTGGTCCCTGCAGCTGCTTCCATTCAATCCGTGACCACCACCCCACCTTCCCAGAGGCCACCATCTCCAAAACCGCCCTCTGCCGCACCAAGTCCACAGGACGCCCCCCCTGCCAAGGGTCTCGCCGGCGCCGGAAAAAAGAAAAAGAAACGCACGTTCCCTCTCTCTTTCTCCCATGTAATCCATCAACCCACGTCCTTCGTAGGCACCTCCGTCCTTGTGACCTGATTTGCCAGAGTTGTCGCTCCAGGGTTCTCGTTATCAGATAGCTTCTTATTCACCCAATAACCATCTTTTCAATCACAAGCGTGATCGTTCCACATTAAACGTGTGCACGTGGGTACCGAATCATGGTACCCCCATCGCACACTTGTTTCTCCATCACATGTATCTACCGTCCACTTGCTCCTGTCAACTTGTCTGTCAACCACCCCAGTGGTGTCGGGAGTGCCCCGTTCCGAGCACCCCCCACGCCAGTCCCCAGTGCAAGGGGATTCGCTGACACAAACGAGTCCTTGCGTGCTTTCGATCCTGCTTTGGCTATGTGGGCGTTTGTAAGTGATGGGATTTTATCTGATGGGCGATACACACGAATCTTCCCCCGCTCGAAAATAACCCCGCCGCCATATCCAAAACAAGAAGACAAGCGAACGTACCCGAATTGCTAATCTCCTCCAGGTTCGTTTCTAGCACGAGGCCGCCTTGGATAATCTCCGAAAGGATGTGATGAACCTACACCCTTTGTCACTCGGCATAGAATATTCCTCGGTACGGGTCCCTACCTCGTCGAAATGGAACACGAGGTCGAGCTCACAAACATTCTCAAACGCGCGGTCCAACGCTTCCACAAATACCTGAGGTCCGGCATTGTGGTACCGTTACATGCGGCGTGCCGCGCAGAACGAATTCGTGGCTCACCTGGATCAAATCGAGTATGCCCAACTCGCTTTCGGCGCCGTCCACGACGAACACAAAGTACAGCGTCGCGTAGTTTCTGTACACGACCCGCCAACGCTCGTCCGAATCATCCTGGGGGCCGAGGAATGCCTCCAATTCGGGTGCATCCAGAAAGTTACATAGTCCGGCGGGACGGATGGAGATGAGAGAAAATATCTTTTGGATGACCGTTTGAGAAGATTGGTGGAGCGGCGTGTAGAACTTGGTCAGCCTCGGAATACCTGACGTGTTGACTGTGATCTTCGGCGTTGAGCGGGCAGTGAGAATGGGTGCAAAGGGACGACTGACAGATCAAGACTGCATGTATCATCGCTGTTTCGGTCAGAGCTGCTGGGTATTCACGTCACGTCAAACGATTAGATTAGATTCAACTACATATTTCGGACGATCGCGGTACAACTTATGATTCATCCCTGGGCAAAGTCCAGTCAGGTTGCAATCTTCCAGCGAGATTGCCGACCGGCCCTGGCAGACCTGCCTGACTTTTGAAACTCTCCAGGAAATTTTTAATAAGGTTGTAATCCATGCTCGGCCTGTTCCCCTCCTCGTCCGAATGCTCCTGCTCCAACAGGCTGTCTAGTTCAGCTTGCATGGAGGCTTCAATGTCCATGTCGACGTCAGCTTCTGCACGGGCCTTGCCTTTGACTTTATCTGTCGGTAATGAAGGACGAGGTCGTTGCTCGGTAGACTGTCGCATCCGTGATAACTCGGCGTCCATGGCTTGCATTACCGCCTCGAAAGAGTCTAGCTTGGGCTTCGTGTCTGGACCGGTAACCGGTGCTGACGGTTGAGGTTGCTCTGCCGTTGCCTTTGACGCCACCGTCACTTTTTTCGTTGTTACGCTCGCCGGGACAAACGCTTGACCCTATTGTCAGCCATCCTTCATACAATGTCGACAACGCCCACCTCCTCGCCCTCGTCGTTCTCTGATTATTTCGTCCCACATGTCGTCCGTTATGCCCAATGCTTGGCGCGAAAACTCGAGAAACTCTGCTTCTTCTTCCTTCATGTCCACCTCGATTTCTCCAACCACCTGAGGCCTGTCCTCCTCTGACTCGGCGTCCTCATCCTCACCACCAGCTAATGGGTCCGACGAAGTAGACTCATCGTCCGAATCCACCCCTTCGTATTTATCACGTGGCAAAAGTGGGGGACGGATGGTACGTGCCCGCAATGGTGGACTCGACTGATCCATGTTGATATCACTGGAGCCGGTCTCGACTTTGGCAGGTCTAATTTCAACTTGTTCGGCCGGCATGGTAGTCTTGGCCACACGCTGCGTGTTGAATGAAGCGGGCATTTGACCATACTCTGAAGCTGGGAGAGCAGGCACAAGGTCATCCATTGCTTGCTGACGAGCTGCCTCTTTCTTTTCTCTGGTTTCTGCGTCAGACTCTTCGCCATCATCCGAGTCAGAGAGGCTCTCATCACTAAATAATTCTTCGTCGTCGCTATCCGTTCCGTCTTCGTCGGAGAATGCTTCGCTATAGATGCAAGAGGGAAAACAAAAGGCGTCAGCCGCCACAGATCACAATGTGGGAGCAGGCAGGCGTACTCCTCGAACCGCGCACCTTCTACATCACCATTTCCTTCTACAAATCGCTCCACTTTGGCAGCGAGATCGCGAAGTTTGTCCGTTTGCGACTTGGCGACCCTGCCTTCCTCCCCACCTTCACCATCCGTCTCCATAGTTTGCATTTCTGCAGTCGCGCCACCGGCATGCATAGCACGCTCAAGAACCTCGTCGAAATCCTTGGCGTCAACACTCATCCATACATCAGGGTCCTCTGCTTGCACCAAGTCAGCATCCGGAAGCGTTTCGGAGGCACGGGAAAGGGCGGCATTGAAAAAAGCTGCGAACGACGGTCTAGACACGTCACTGCTAAAACGTGGTCAGATCAACCAAGGGCGCCATGCCGAATACATGGATCTGAGAACATACTCTTCTCTTCGAGTTTCGACATAGATATGAGCTGCATTGTTCTCAAGTTCGTTCCACATTTGTGAACCCTCCATTTCGTCGCGAAAATAGCCGATGGCAACAAGGCGGGTCAAGTATGCCATGTAATCTGGCGAACGACGGAGTGCGTCTTTGCATGCTTCAACCTGGAGAAAGTAGGGTCGTGTAGCACAACGAAAAGATCATCGCAGAACCTACGGAGGACATCAGTGCTTCCTGTGTTGATTTTACAACATTTGCACGAATTTTAGACTCTTGGAATAGCATTTCGAACCCGCAAGCCTGCAAAATCCGTCTGGGTGGCTGGGTGGATGGATTCATTCGGACCACTGACCAATTTCATGCCGACATCTCGCCAACGCCAGGCAGCCGTACCTTCCCTCTCCTTGAAGGTGCCGAAAATCCTGGGTGGATAGAATTTTTGGCCCAACAACTGGGCGTAACCTGTTCGCGTCATTTTGACCCTACAGAGAACCTCTGGACGCGGCGGAAAGCGGGTCATTCTGTGGGCGGCCTATGGCGATTCGTCAAAACGCGCCACCCGATGTAGTACCACACATACGCGGAGATGCATTGCATCGCGAGTGTAAAATGTCTCGATAGGCTTCTGAACCAGCGACCGGTCAACGGAGAGTGCGCGGGCGACGTCGATAGGGAGGTAGGCCATAGTCGTGTGTACGTGGTTGCGTGCAGCACTTGGATATCCAACAATTCGCCGCCATACAGTATCTTCGACCGCTTTTGGGGCGAGTGTGTCGACAGAAGCGTCCCTTATGAGAGGAAGCGCGTCTTTGACGGCAATGTATCCGCCATGATCATCGGCAGCAGTGTAGACCTCACCCTCAGGTTCATTCCTCCCATAGTGGCGGAAACGCTTCCTTGACTTGTTTGGAGGAGAGACATGCGCAAGCGGAATGAGATGTAAACGGCCGCCGTATATCCATACCTGCAGTGTAAGAGTGCAAAAGATCGTTTAGCCAACGACTCTGACCATTTGCAGAAAGAATGCGCACTCGGTTGGTAGCATTTGAGGGATTCACCCAGTTGGGGAGGGACTCGGCTGCCTCGATGAGCAGAAACTCGCCATCGGAGTCGGATGCGCTAGGACGGAACGGATGAGCAAAGAGAGATGGGGCGAGAGAGAGCGAACCTGATGACGATGTCCCACCGCTTGGAGATCTCTCTGAGGAGCCAGACGACGCACCACTCGTCGTCGACGGCATCGCCGACGCGCATACGACCCTCGAGGATGTGCCTCGAGTCGTCGCTGCGGGGCGCATCTGAATCTGTGACAACCTTGAGCTGAAAGGGGTCGCGATGCCAGAGCAAGTCCGGGAGGAGAGATGAGATGATGTTGTGTATGCACGCAACGAGGGACGTGCAGGACGCGCTGTCGGCCAGTGGAGGCGGGGGGTAGAGTACATACAGCAGTGTGTCTTCAGAGATGGTCGGGCTGGTCATCTTAGACTTCCGACGAGCATCTACCAAGTTCGTTAGTAACTAACTTCGGTATGGCAGCACCCGCCTCCTTCAAGGACAGAACGTTGATCGCGGTCATCGGCGACGAAGTACATACATACTACAACCTCTGTAGCTCGTCTTTGCTCATGTTCGCTACAGGACTCTATCACAGGTCTTTTGCTGGCAGGCGTCGGCCACATCAACGAGCAGCAGAAAAAAAACTTTCTCGTCGTTGATTCCAGTACGTCCAAGAGTGCAATCCTCTTCGGTCCTTTCTGACCCTTTCCTAGAGACCCAGATATCGACCATCGAGGCAACATTCCAGGAGTTCACAGAACGCAAGGATGTAGCAATCCTGCTCATTAACCAACATGTACGTACCCTGCCTCATTAATGTCCTTGTTAAAATGCCTCTCAAATCGATCTAGATCGCCGAGAAGATCAGACCGACGGTCGATCGATACCAGCAGGCCTTCCCTACCCTCCTGGAGATCCCATCAAAGGACCACCCTTATGGTGCGTGCCAGCTTCATTCACCGCAATCGCTCATTCCGTTTTCTCTTCATTCACAACATGCTTTCATAGACCCTGAGAAGGACTCCGTCTTGAAACGCGTGCAGAAGCTTTTCGGAGAGTAGTACTTCGTCTTCCAGACGTTCCATGTTGTATTCTCATTCACGCCAGCCTATGGTCCTCTGGTATTTCCAACTCTGTGATTCCTTATCTGTCGCGCTCGTCGACTCCCTGCTGGGTTTCATTGTGACAGTATGCATTACATCGGTGCATGCCGACTACACTCGGCGTGGTGCTAGTCCGTGGGCTGGTCGTCATCCTCAACCCTTGATGTGGGCGTACGAGTGCCCAGTGCTCAAGATGAATGAAACCGCATGATAGGCTCATTCTCGCGAACACCTGGTGCCCGTTCCACAAATACCCTGATCGGGTTGCGGCTTTCTGAATCTATTAAGCACAATTAGAGTGACTCGAACAGCATCGAGGTTGGAAAAACCTCTTATGAAGACAAACAAGATACGCACTTGGTATGTCTATAAGGAGGTACCGGAACACGAAGTATCCTTCATCATTCTACCAGGTCACGACGTCAGTGTACAACGAACACCAAACATAAGCAAGACTGCAGGAGTGATGGACAAAGCCACATAGTAAGGAAAGTACGCATATGGCCTCAACGCACTCTTGTTATGGGCCGTGGCTGAATTCACACCTGAGCAACAATTGCAATTGACGCACCATAACGAGATCTGCGTGTACTTCCCCCTCCGTCCAAGTTGCTCCTGCACCATGACCACCTCCATCGTACGAGCTCCGCCCGCGGAGCCCGGAAAACAGACTGGCTAGTCCCCACCATGACTGCTCCTCAGTTCTCTCCTGTTCCTTACTCTTATCCTTGTCCATTGTCACTGGGAGTGTCATAACAGGGGCAGCGTCCCCTCTGAGATACTTGAAAGCACTCCTTGCCGACTCGATAAATGGCGTCGTCTTCTCCTTGATATCCTCCAAGGTCAAGGAGGTGAGCGAATCGAGGTAGCGGGACCAATGGCTGTCCTCATCTTCCGTGGGGAGTGTTGTTGAAAACGCGCCTTGAATATAGAAGTTCAACAGCATATGCTCTCGACCAGAGGCATCGACTGCTATTTGTGATGCCACACGTCGATGGCGGTGACGGGGACGCACAGACGAGGGTGGGTTGTTGTGGAAGGTGAGGGGAGTACGAAGGTACTTGGCGACCTGTCACACGATTAATCAATAAGTTGAATCCTTTGTCATGGGCGTAGGGCTTACTCTGGGAGAAGTTTTGATTCGTTCACAAGCGTCATTGTACAGCACGGTGGGCGAATTTTTCGAAAAAAGTTCCGAGGCGAGTGCATAGACGAGTACAGTGGACAGTCCGGCACCGAGCAGGATGATGGTTAGGTTGGTAGTACGCTGTGTTGTGCGTATCACTGTAACATATGACCATCAAGGTGACGATCATCGAAGACGTCAAACTAGACTTACCTTTGCCACTGGCACTCAGTTCTGACCATTTCTTAGTCTTTCCTCCACGCTTCAACGCTGCTTGCGGAATACCTAGTTGAAATGGGCCAACTGAATCTTCCTTATTGGCTGAGTGAGACGCTCTTTGCTTTTGGTCGAGAGCGGAGGTGAGCAAAGAAGATGGACCGGTGGTATGTGATCTGGAAATTAAAGAAAACTTGTTCGCTGAAACCAGTGAGCGTGTGGATATACGCCGTGGTAGGGTCCTCGATAAGGGCGCAAGTGAGTTCGTAGTCATCATCCAGGACAAGGTTAAATAAAATGCGATCCCATTTTGGGTCACCCGACATAAAACCAGGAAACGAAAAAATTCCCATTAGCCGACTCGAACGACTGACCTCGTCATTACTAGTGACGCGCTCTACCAACTGAGCTAAACGGGATCCGTATATTTTGACCCATGCAGACCTCCGAAGGAGGGGTCCTTCTATGATACCCAATTCATTGAAGGTACAAAATTACTGGTAGTTACCCATGCTGCTCACTCTTTCTAAGGCTGCCTTCTTCATCTGGATTTGCATGCTAAACAGACAGTCTGTGTGACCGAGAGTAGTGCAACTCACTGGCGGGCTAATTCCCTCCCCCTCAAAGTATGCTAATACGAACTCCTCTGCAACCCAGTCACTCTCGACAGCGCCCAAATCCAAAAACACCAAATTTCTCGGGTGCGCTGGGTCGCCCGTAGGTGCGGTGAGGTGCACATCGAGGGGATAACCCTTTGAGAGTTTGGTGGTGGGAAAGATTGACTTGAGTTTGCGGAGGGGAGACTGCACGGCAATCTCTGTTTCGGCAGCGAGAGCTCCACGAGACTTGGCAAGATGGAGACGTGCTGTCAAGGCACGCACGAATCCATCGCGTAGGTGGGTGTATGAGGTGTTACGCGTCGGTACTACGAAACGGACGTGAGGCAGGCTCGCGAGAGAATCGGGACGGCCTCACCGATGCGGAGGATGCACGAAGTGTTCCGGATGATATGATTGATTTTCTCTTCGGGTGTGGCACTGGCAGAGATCTGCTACAATGTCCTCTGTGTGACTGTGGACGCACATCCCAGTGATGCAATACGGACTTTGAGTTTTGGGGCAGTGAGGTCTGCATAAAATCCGACCGAATAGACGTTGATGCCAAGAAAAGAGACCGTGCGCACGCCCACCCCGAGGAGAGAGTGGGGTGACTGGGGAAATCTGGAGGGGACGCGAAGTTCCCTTGGAAACTCGACAGAGGTGGCCGGATCGACTAAGGTTGGACGAGGGTGGGATATATTGCATGCATGGAACGGACAAGGACGTACCTACCGTGTCCACCCGGGCATCGAGGTGAATTGGGGTGGCCACATGACGGAACGTGAATGCTACGGAGAATAGGGAGACTGCGCCGTAGAGGACGAAGGCGCGGTTGGAGTAGCACTGGCCGAGGATATGTGGGCGGAACATATGTTGAAGTACTTGTGCACGTGCTCGTCCTGGGCCACGAGCGCATGCATACGCAATACATACGACGCGTCAGCACAATCTACTACTAGTAATTATATATATATCGCGTCGTACGTCTCGTCCCCTTTCCTCCATTCCCTCTCCTACTCTCATCTGAACCCATCTCAATGGCTACCCTTGATCTATCCCTACCCAGCATCGTTGCCGAGTTAGGTTCTGGTAACGTGTCTATCCAAGGCGTCGACATGGACGATGACGACATCGATGTCCTTGACTCTCCCGCTGAAGAGATCTCTCCTCTTACCACTGACCAGTCTTCTTATGAGAAGCAAAGAGCTAACCTCGCTATCTATCTCGATGCTCTCCCTTACCAGTGCGAGTCCCTCCAGGTGATGCAGGATAAACTAGAACACATCGTCGCAAAGCTCATCATTTGTGCCGAGTCAAAGAACTGGTCTGTCCTCACAACTTGGGATGCAATGCTGCAATGGCAAGTCTCTTCCCCCTTTGCCTGCTCTCGTATTCTCATCCAATCACATAGTTGGCTGCAGCTGCGTTACCCCATGACAAGCTCCACTCGCGCCAAGCTTGTAAGGCTTTATTACGAGCTTTGTGTCATCCCTGGTTTGGATATCCGTGTTGTCCGGAATTGGGCAGACATGATTTCCCGTCTCCTTGGAAAGACTGGGAAACGTAAGCTTGAGTCTACAGACCTACGCCTTCCATGGTGGCCCCTCTGGCAGGTTCTTCTCAAGGAACTTTTCCCCAAGAAGCGCCTTGGCCATACTAAGTGTGTCACATTCTTCTCTCGACTCGTGTTTCGCTGACTTCCCTTCACAGCCGCAATTTGAACAACATCTTGCTTTATGTCGCAGAATGTTGCAATCCGTACTTTCCACCAAGCGACATCCCCGATATGCTCAGCACTTTTTTGCCCATGACCACCCCTAACGTGAGTTCTGCTACCTTTTTGCCATCTGTCGCTTATAGATTCTGGTTTTGCAGACAACCCTGACAATGATCCCGGTGTTGACTTCGTTTCTCCCTCCTTCTCATCCGCACCTCTATCTTCCTGTTGTGTTCAAATTATGGGAGGCATTCAACTCTTTTTCGATGGACGACCGTTTCCTCGAACTGGCTGGAAGTTTAGCGGAGGAACATATTGCGGGCAAAGCCGGTATTTATGGCGAAGAGGGTGGGGCACGGTGGAAGGATGTGGGTATATGGTCTGAACATGAATGGACTCTACTGGTCAGCAAGGGATTTGAATCCATGTGTAGGCCCTCAATGGCACATTTGACATGTTTATGTTCCTCACGCTCGTTTCCAGATGTTCCTGTAGGGAAATCTAAAGTGAGGAACTCGAGGTTGCCCATACCCATTCGCCTTTTGATTTTCTTACAGAACCCTAACCTGACCTCTGCGCACGCGGATGCATCGTTGATCCGTCAGGGATCCAAAGTAAAGAAAGCTATCAGCCGCATAAGTGAGCATGTTCACAGGTTGTTTTCCGTATATCATCTGAACTAATAATACAACCATAACTTAATGCAGATGCTCTCGCAAAATTATTTGTCTATTCTATGGCTGCTGATGGTCCTATCCGTGGTGACTCTGCATCAGCAACGCCATCATCCCCAAATGGACAGATAATGTATCTCGCGGGCTCGAGAGCCATGGACACTTTGGATCGCTTGATTACCAGTATGGAGTCATTTTTCCATCCATCCAATCATGGCCACTGGACAATGTTGGTAAGTGGATGTCTCCATCTTCAATCTTCACTTTATTTTTCCTGACTTGGACTACAGCTTACAAGCTTTCTTCAACGTTTGACGGCCGACTTCGCTGACCGTTGGCTTGAGGAACAACTACCTTCCTGCCGCACTCCAGTGGTGAGAGTCCTATCAGATTGTTTGCAGGCCCGTGATATTGATGCAGAACATCAAGACCCGTCGTCTCACGACTGGGATACGTCGAGCGTTTGTCGCCACCCTGCTAACACCGGCCTTACTTGCAATGTTTTCTAAGGACACGCTTTCTCTAGCAATGGCTCAAGGAGCTCTGCGTGTGATGGCGCAACTTGAGCCCACGCTAGTGATGCCAGAGCTACTCGAACGCGCTTACGGGGGACTAGAAGTTGTCAACGAGACACACCGGACTACAGCAGTTCTTAAAATACTCTCTGGCATCTCTCTCCCTTTGGTCTCAGAGAATGTGTGGCGTCCCGGTCAGAGACATCTTCTACCTCTCCTTGAGCTATGTATTCCAGGCATTGATTTGGTCGGTCGAATATTTTCGCTCCCTATTAATCTTAACACCACAATACAGAATGACCCGAACAAGACTATATGCGCGACATCATTCATAATTAGTGTGATGCAGCATGTAAAGGTTGGCGACATTTCTATGTATCAATCTGGGTTCGCGTTATCTGGTGACGCGCCCAGCGAAGATCTCGCGGAGCTCGACAATGATGAAACACAACTACCTGAGGGCCTGGAGAGCCCTTTTGTTACTCTAAGTAAGGAGGAAGAACGTGCTCTTGTGCGTGAGAGCACTTCCGGCTTTGCAGGTAATTAATACGTCTTTGTTCAGGATGTCTAAAAATTCAACGTCGCAGACTGGGTGGTTTCTCTCTTTCGGCGTATTCTCGCTCTATATGAGAACCTCCCCGAGGAAGGAGGCAGAAAGAAAACGACGGGAGGTAAGACTGAGGAAGCAGTCTTGAAGTCAATAAAGAGCATGGCCGACGTCGTCTGTCTACACCTATCTGATCAACTCTTCGAGCTTGTTCTCGGCTTAGTCTATGATTACGCCACAACAAACGCAAAGTCGAATGCTGTCAGGGCATTTGGCCACCTCGTTGCATGTCTCGCGCGTGCGAAGCCTCAACAAACGATCGAGAAGTTTTTACCCTTTTGTGTTTCCCAGATTCAAGAGGAACTGAAACACGGGGCATCAAGTGTTCGTACAACCTCAACGCATGAGGGTGTACCTTCTGATACGACCCTCCACTGGAGTGAGCATTGACTCCCCATTGCCAAGACTCTACTAATTTACTCCACTACCTACTGTAGACATGTCTATTCTTAGAGGGTGCTTGGGATATGGCGGTCCTGCCGTAGGTCATCGGGAAGATTCCTTGATGCCTATCGCCTAACGCTATTTTCACAGTTGCTCGGGTACAAAGAGACAGTTATCCGACTTTTATCACTCTTGACTGAGAAGACCAAGAGCGAGAGAGGATACTCGGGGACTGCTGCTTTGGTGTCGCGAGTGTTACATACTTTGACAACAGTCTATCCCATCAACAATCATTTCGTCAACAGCGAACAATGGGTGGACCCTGGTAGGAAATTTGGTGTTACTCGCATTTGCAAGCCATGGTAATTTTTTCAGATTTCAACAAGGCTCACAGCACGCAATGGGGTCGTCTTTGTGAAGCCAAAGACGTGAAGATTGAATGGCACGGTGAGCTTGCGTAACTACATCATTCCCCTCATGCTTATTAAGCTCCAGTTCCGAGTGCGGAAGAAGTTGATTTCGTTCTCGAAATCTTGGAGGACATCGCCTCTCCGACACTTGACAAACTCGAGTCCCTAATCACCTCCTCCGGCAGATGGGATGGCGTTGATCGTAATGATTTTTGTCGGTGAGTGGCGTGATAGGGTTTGGTTTGAACTCTTGATAACTTTTGTGTAACTAGGTATATGGCTATCTCTAAGGCTGTCTGGAACGGCATGCCTACAATTTACAAGGAGGCTCCCAAACATGTTGTCAATCCTTGCTCGGATCCGGATGTTGATGTTGAAGGGCTCACTGTCGAGCAATTGGATGTCCAAGCGGGAATAGTACTTACGGACCCGCAAGATTTACGCTACCAGCGCGTCGTGAAACTGCGCACTAGATTTGGGAATCTCATTCACAAGGCTGCCACGAAGTTGCGCCAAGATCAAGAAGAGGAAGACCATATTGATGCTGTGATTACAGTGGTTAAAGCCCTAGATACATTCTTCCTCGACTACGGGATGATCAGAGGAGATTTCACGACCTTGCAGAAGAATTTTGTTCAGTCTCGAGAGTACGTCCATACTTCATTATCTAATGCAACGGGAGGTTAAGCTTCCCTTTGCACAGGGTGAACCGTATGTCCGCGCGTCAGAAGGACAACGCCCGTGTTGTTTGGATTAAACGAGCACAACTTCATCATTGTAGTCGCTTGTACATGCACGCACTGTATCGTCGACGCTCGGAGCTGGACGATCAATTATTGAAGGACGATTTGGCAGAACTTTGTTTATCGCCATATACTCGCGTGCGACGGTACGTGGATGTCTCGGACTGTACACTCTGATGGTCCCCTTGACCCTTGCCGCAGTCTTGCACAGAATGTCTTGAACAACATATGCGGCGTAGGTCGCATTTTGTCGTACTTACACATAGACTAATAGTTGGAATAGTATTACGTGCGATCCACGAGATATGTCTTACCAACAATGTTCGATTCTCTGAACAAGGGGAAGGTGGACAATCCAGATCGCATGAAGGGTGCTCTTTACATCCTGGGGAATAAGGGAACAAGTAGGTTGTCCCGTGTCTTTACTATAGCCACATTAATCATTTTTTGGAAAAGCTGCATACATAATGGCTGGTACGGTTGACATGTCATTAATCGAGTGTACCGCAGGCTTATACGATTGCAGATCAGAAGTTGCAAAGGCGATATTTACTTTCCTTGCTTGAGTGTCAACAAGAAGAGAAGGTATCGACATGTGTTTCCGGTGTGCTTTGACTGACCACGAATTGTTCAAAGCCTTCTGTTCAAAAGCTAGTTTCGACAAATACCTCCGACTGCCTTATTCATCTCAACGAAGAGGCCATCCACACGGCTGCATATTCTGCGGAGGTTCCTAGAATCACAGCAGTTCTCCATGATCTTGAACTGGAACTAAATGCAAGCAATTTCGACAGTGAGTTGCGGAGGACTGCCCTTGCAGCAGCCTCCAGGAGGACTCAGGCACGACTACAGGAACATCAAATTACGGTAAGCTTACGCCAACGTGAATCGGGCTACTAATATCATGTCTTACGCCTCCTAGCTGAAATCCGTGCTTGACATTGCCGTTCGACCTACAACTCATGTTCGTGCATCGTCGATCCCTGTATTATCTATGATAATCATTTTCACAGTGGCGATATGTCCAAATGGCCATTAATTTCATTATCGGGCTCATGAGACGAGACTCGCCCACACTGCCTGATGCTGTTAGGTTCTTAATGGAGCAAGCCACAAGTGTGCAGCCGTCGATTCGACTGAGTGCGCAGCAGTAAGTGTTATTTACTCTTAACTCAATATAATTTATGCACGACCGTATCTTGCAGGGGTATCGTGCGAGAATTACTTTTCATCAAAATGAGGACTTTCGCAAAGAACGACGAAGAGCTTTGGCTCTGTCAATGGCGAAATCCATTATCCAGGGAAATCACCGTTAGTAGTCACACCCAGTTCTTGGACACCCTGAAGGAGCCTGTTTTAGGTCCCAAGTGAGTACAGCCGAATGTATGCTAAATTTATGTTCACATCTTTACTAGTAACTTCTTTGTTGACAAGCTCGAAACCGGATTTCTGACATGGGGAACGACCATCCGAGGATACGCCGTGGCGGACTCTATGCAGCCCATTGTATGGGACGTCAATTCCACCGAGTCTTTGGCCATCATAAGCGGGCACACTGGGAAAGATTACTACTCTAAGCTGGCTACATTATGGAGCCAGGAAACAGACAATCATTCTGGGGCTTCCGATTTGCGTGCTGAAAATGTTCTGTTTATCAAGTCCATCGGTCCGTGTGTTACACAATCAAGTCGAACGAAAGTTGACACAGATGATCCATAGCCAAGATGTTTCAAGACGCCACTTTGCAGGACTTGCTTGACATAGTGGAGTCCCTACTTACTAACACGGACAAATTCCAACAGGCTGCGGCTGCTGAAATCTTGACTGGCCTACTTCGTGGTACGTTGATCAGGAAGTGAATCTGCATGCGCTCAAGTGCGGTAGGGTCTAAACACTGGCCCCAACGTAGCCTCGATGCCCTATGGACTTGGCTCGTGCCTCGCTTTGATCACATTCTTGCTCAAGCTCGACCAGATACAGTGGTTTACTGGACCTCATTTCTCCAGGCGAGCATTCCTCATCACAACTCACGACATTTCATTGAGTTACTTGGTTTGAAGACGGTGCTGGATGATCGTGATCCTCGCCGAAATAAACCTCTGGTGGATTGGATTCTGTCCCTCCAGCTTGATTTTCAAGCGGACTCTGCATTCACGGGTATTTCACCATAATCGTGAACCTTTAGCTGCATTGCTCACTACTATGTTAGTCATAAAAACACTGAACGCCATTGTCGTATTAATGGATGCCATCGGTGTTCGATTCAACCCGAACTCAGAGAAATATGTTTCGTTATTTTTTGAAAACGCAGACTCTAATTATGCAGAGGTACTTATTGTCTTCGAGTTCAACTTCCCCTTAAAACCTTGCATAGATTCGGAACTCCATAGCAAGTGCTCTTTATCTCATTGCGAGGAATAAATGGCGTCCGTCATTCCCCTCGGTGGCTGCACTATTGGCTTCCTGTAGTGAATCTCAGGATCCTCTCGGTATTCGGTATGTTGAGCTTTTTATGTTTTACTATACTGAGTAGTTTTTCAGAGAAAGCGTGTTCGACGATCGATTCCAGAAGGTCATTGAACAGCTTGCTGAGTGGAAAGATCATCGGTTTGCCCCTCCACGTGTATCTCAGTCTCAGGTTAGTTTCTCACCATGAATTTATGGGATCCTATCTGATTCACGATCAGTTCGATAAAGTTGGTCTCACCAGTAAGTGTTATTCAACCTGATGCTGCAATGCTCACCCTTTTCGAAGTGCTGTTATGGCTGTGGGTCTCTTTTCATGGCTCCGAGGCATGTCTCGCATTTCCCTCGGCTATGAAGATGCTGTATGTCGGTCATTTTTAAGCCATTGCTGGGGACGCTCACATTAGCAGACCGGAAATACTTAACATGTCGGAGCTTAACGATAATCCGGAATTACAAAAGTATAGCAGCGCAATTTTGCAGGTGATGTCTGCAGTTTACTTGCCGGCCACGTTTGCAGAGGCCGTTCTTGAGAGGTTGGTAGAAGCGATACAATATTCCAAGGTATGTGAGACAACTTTTATCTGCAGTTGAGACATGATGGAACCATCACAGTCCTGGCGCATCCGACTACATACATTACCAGCATTGGTGATGTTTTTCTATCGAAATCTGTTAATGATCTCTTCCAGTGGCGTTTCAAAGGTGTTGGATGTGCTTCTTGATTGTCTAGCGGACGAGAACGTAGAAGTTCGTGAAATGTCTTCGAAGACTCTCTCTGGCATAGTGCGTTGCTCGCAGCGTCAAAACATCATACCCCTCAAGGTATGTCATGGATGACAAGTTCAGACGAATCAATTGACATAAACCACATTAGAATCGATTCGTCCACCTTGCTCGTACAATTAGATTACCCCCACGATCGGCGCCCGATTACGTCGAGACGATGAGAAAATTGCACTCGGCTGTTCTTGGGCTCTGTGCCCTGATCGAAAGCTTTCCTTACTCGGTCGAATCATGGATGCCTCCTCTCACAGAAGGTGGAATGCACTTGTATTATCGTGGACTCAGTTTTGACGAATTTTACATTTTCAGTCCTCGCCCGACATGCAGCTGATCCGCCTCCGATTTCAACGACAATACGCCACTGCGCATCAGAATTCAAGAAGGTACGATTGTTGCCATCGATTATCAATGACACTTAGATATCACGCGTTTTTAGACACACCAGGTATGACATCTCCTACCGGACAGGCGAAGACGTACCAACATTTGACTTATTCAGGATACGTGGCACAAAGATCAACTATCGTTTGACGAGGATCAGTTGCAAAGCCTTTCGACCATGCTGGTCGGTACATCGTACTGTAAGCAATCGCCACCTAGCCCTGTGAGGGTGCGTTAATGATCCTGATTTGCTAGATGCTTGAATCCCGACGTGATATAGCCGTATATGACCATCGAAATATATTGTGTGTGTGTGTGTATATGTACGCCTGACGCCAGGTCCGTTCTGGCGCCCGAAGAAAAAAATGACAGTTGTCATTTTCGCTGCTCGATGGGCCAACGAGGGAAATAGATTATCTACTTGAAAAGGGCTGATTAAAATAGGCTTCTCTTGGGAGTGTAGGCTGCTGCCGAAGGAGAGGGAGTCCTCGTGTCAGTACTCTTGGCCACGAGACTTGAAATTCGGAACCTCATGGGAGCCGCATGTTTCGATATGATGATCAGGTGACTCCCAAGTCTGTGTTGATTCTGAGAGTTTAGCGCACGGGAGAAAAAAAGGGGAACTTATTATGTGTTATCCGCAATGTGTCGCAGTCCGTTTGTGGTTTGATTGCCGCATCAGGACTTTAGCCGATGGCGGTGCTATGAAGTGAGAGAGCGTTGAAAACCAGAGAGCGTTGTGTGGATGGAGAACGATAGTCTCGCGTACTAGTGCGGTTCATGGCAACAGCAATTGCAAAGAGGCGGGAGGCGAGATGGAGGGGAAATTTCAACGCAGGGTAGACGGTAGTAAATTCAAAGTCCGCGAGTTTCGGAGGCAATTCAGGATTGGCAAGGTCGAGACGGATCTCCTGCCTCCATCCACGTAAAAGGGCGACCAGACGGAGAATACATGCAGCCCGCAAGGTTGCAGCCCGACGCGATTGCGATACAAGCTCATCGCTCCACAGAAACGGGCCGAAAGTGTCTGTAATATTTAGTGACTGCCCAACGGGGATCTACTGCGGTTGAATTTCGAGGCGTGTGAGTACACGTGCCGCAGGTACGTTGGGCTTAGCGCGCGGGCCAGTCAGACCGTATCGCACCTCGTCGAGGAGGAGGTTGTGATTGAGTCGACGTGCTTCCCAGCGTCGAGTACCTCGGGCGCGGAATGATCGTCGTCGGGGTGAATGATGAGGTTGGCAGCGCCGCGTTTGATGGCAGCGAGGGACTGCAGCCATTATTAGTAAACGCTCCGTTTGTTACGACACGACTGGCGAAACCAGTGCGCCTAATTCAACCTCGCTTGTAGTTGCACGACGACCACGACCATCCCCAGCCCATCTCTCTTATTAAAATCTTTTTTTTTCTTTTTCTTTTTCTTCTTCTTCTTCTCCTTCTTCAGGTTTCTGCACGACAGTGACGACCCCGTCGAGCACTCGAACGTGCTTGTATCGTGTTCTAATTCTAGCTCCCAACGGGTACCCATCCTTCTTTCCTCATAATTATTTGACAAACGCTGCCTCGACAAGGGCACGTTGTGATCAAAACCCTGCACAGTCCTACTAGCCTCCCCTTTACCTCGTTCCATTACCATCACCCACAAAACCCTCAACCACCATCAGCTTCTCCATACCCCGGCGGCTCTACCTGAGTCCTGATCCACAACACGCGACAAGAGTGCTCACGACCCCTTGACGCCTCGTTTCCGCTCATCTTTTTATACCTATCTTGTGCTTTCCTCCTAGATCTTTGCTGCTCGTCCTTCCACCTCTCAGCTGGTCAAAAGGTCGACGAAGGCCCTATCTATCTGTCAATTACGCAGCTCAGCATCGTATCCTATATCCATAGCATCACTTGATTATTGTCTCATACCAATTCAAGCACCTTTTTATCCTGCATTCATCATCGGACGCACATCCACTCTAATTTACTGGTGAGCCCCTCCTTCCCTCCGTCATCTGCTCATGATGTTCAACCATGTCGATCACTAGATTAAATGCAAAAGGTGGTCGCCAGTACTACTCCGTCGAGGGACAGTTTGTACACTGCACGCGAATCAGCTTCATCGATATCTTTTCCTACCCGTGCCCAGTCTTCCGGCACGCTTGGTTGGGTACACACACGACGACTCAATACCGAAATCACTCAAGAGGCAAGTGTGCTTGCATGTCCGGTGCAAACCTTACTTAGCCAGTTCATTTCTAGAAAAATTGGAACTTATCTGCAACGCAAGACTCTCCCACCGAATTGTCCTCGAGCTTTCAATCCGCACCTCTGCTCCAGAAACCTTCCATGCCTCGCACCACAATCTCTGAGAATCCGGGCTTTGCCTCTAACAACCCTAACCACCGTTGGCGATTGAATGGGACCGGTCAGTTGGTTGACGCTAGCGCAACCTCGGATTGGGATCTTGCGCAGGATATTGTCAGATTGAAACTTGTCTCTGACCTCTCTGACGATGTTCATGGGCCTATGAAGACTCCCCCTCAATCTAAGCTCGCTACTGCAGCGGTCGTTCAATTTAATGAAGCTAGCCCCTTGGAAACGGCTTCCGAGGCTAGCATCGACTCATCGCCGCACGGTTCGGATCATCAGCTTTCGCCGTCTCATTCTCGTGTATCCTCTACGGATACCTTAGACTCTCACGAGTCTGCGCTGTCATCAGCCAGCCATACTCTTCGGGGCCCACCCCAGTTGAAGGTCGCAGCTGGTAGTGAAGCGAAGGAGCGTCCGCACTCGTTCAGTGGGGGGTTATCTTCGGCTGAACTGCGTCGTCTGAAGCACGCAGGCGAGGAACCCACAGGGACGATTCAATCTGGAGATTCCGTTCTTCCTCCTCACCAATGGTCCTCTTCACACTATCGTGATCTCCTGTGTGCAGGCGATAAACCTTTTTCACCCGATCAGCCGACGTACCCTTCGTTGGCTGGACCCGGTGCCTTTGCTCGTGGTCAGCAACAATATGGTTATCGCGCCGTACCAGCAGCCCTAGCTTCCGAAGTAGAGAGTGACTACACGGCAGGAACACGGCCATTTTTCCATCCGACACATAACATTCCTGGAAATGCTCAACAATTTGTCCAAGGTCGACCAGGTGATGGAGTCCTACCAGCCTCTTATCGCCAGCCTCAACCCCAACGCGGATTTCCTCCGCAGTCTTTACTTCCTAATCCAACTGGTCTTGGTTATGCGGCGGGCCATGTCTCCCACCACTCTCTGGGCACTGCACAACAACTCTATGATATGGTTTTACCGCATGCAGATAGCAACCACCCCGCTGTTGCTCGGTTGCAACAACAGCACAATGCATTCAGAGCTACCCACCAGCATTCTGCGTCTGATCCATCTGCGCTCAGGGATGCAGCTGCATTGGCTCTGTTGGGCAACCCAGCCTTTGCGCCTGCTGCCCATGGCTTATATCCTCCAGCTGTGCCAGCAGCAACCCTAGGACTGTATCCCAATCAATTTTATGGACTCTCCGATGCCGTCACGAATCAGTTACAAGCTCAGTTTACTGGATCTTATGGGCCTCTACCCAGCCAGACTATCGGAATCACGAACACTGGTGGCTCTAGCACTGGTTCGCAGACTGGTGGCGGACCCAGTGCAAACAACCGCAAGCTAGGTCTATACAAGACGGAACTCTGCAGGTCTTGGGAAGAGAAAGGGACCTGCCGATATGGCGCGAAATGTCAGTTTGCTCACGGAGAGGAAGAACTCCGCACTGTGGCTCGACACCCTAAGGTAATCTTTCCGTGCCCCGAGAGTTTCGATCGTTCACTGATTAAATTGCAGTACAAGACTGAAATTTGTAGGGTGTGTAGAATCGAACGTTGATGTTGTGATACTAACGTACCTCATAGACATTTTGGGTTTCCGGAGCTTGTCCGTATGGAAAACGATGCTGCTTCATACATACAGAGGTACCTGTCTCGGGCGCTGTGCCTGGCGCTGACGGGGCCTCCCCGCCGTCCGCAACCACCGCCGGCCGCGACCGGTCCAACAGTGACCCTAACGATACTTCGATTTCATTGCTACAGCGTATACAGAGGAAGAATGAGGCCACACCGGTGGATATCTCGCCTCCGAATGGTGGGTTTTTCAACGGGCGACCTCCGACTGGCACTCTTCGGGTCGACACGTCCGCTCTGAACAACGTCACGAAGCAAAACAAGTCTGCTTACCCGACATTCGCAAGCAATGCCTTGATGCTTTCGCATCCGGAGCAGACCTCGATGAAATCACCCGTTCCACTGACGGCTGGCCCTGACCTTGGAAGGCATAATGCAAGCCGACTGGACATCGTCGGCTATAGCCAGGTGAGGTTGGCAACAGCAGTAAGAATTTCGGTCACTCATGCTCATCGTGCAGCGCGTAAACAAGGCTTCTTCTGGCAATCCCAACGCTCGTCATTCCTTTAACGGAACAGATGTTGACCTTGATTTTGCCTCTCCTTCAACACCATCAGCCCCAAACCAAGCGTCAACATACACAATGGCGAATGAGCGTGCGTCCGCCAATAACGCAATGCCACGGAGCCACGTTCGTTCGGGGAGTGCGGGCAACTGGGCCAGCATCGCGCGTGGCAGTAACCTGACTGGTGCGCCTGCATACCCTTCAGAAGCAAATGGGGATGGTGCTTGGCCGGCCTCTGAACTGGTTGTCGGAGGTGGGAAACACACAGAAGGTTGGATATAACATTGCAAAAATACACCACGGACACAGTCGGTGGCCGCGCAAATTGAAAATCGAACGCTCTTTCCATCTTTTTTATCTTTGTGAAATCCTTGCTTACAACGCTGGCATGCTTGACCTTGCTGTTTCGAACTTGAAAGCTTTGATACATACGTCTCACGATACACTTCTTGACTTGTTTTCTGTTATGAATATTCACGTTGTTCACGTCTGTCCATGCCATTGCATCGTCGTTCATACTACGGTTGCTTCAATTGAACCCCTTGTCTCGCGCTCAATCATACACGCAAACTATGTACAGAACCACGAACAAACGAAAAAAAGGCCCCAGCGATGAACTCGTACAAAGCTTACATTCTGAGTAGCGCGAGATCTTGGACAAAGCTCTTCATGCGACACTTTGCATACCCAATGTAATCAAATCCTGCTTCGGCTCCTTTACAGCCTCTCTCCACGTCATCCTTGGCCTGAACGATGCCCCAGATTGCCCACATCCCATGTGACGCAGGGCTCCAGAGGTTGACCTGTCGCTCCAACTTTGCTAACGGCACCTCGCCAACGACTTCCGTCATGAGCACTTTCGAGGACGCGCGCGAATGTGAGAGATAAGCTCGGTAGAAATTACGTCGTTCCTCGGCCGTCGGGTAACGTGAAGCATCGAGCATGTGAGGCGTGGATGAATGATAATCAGCCATCCACTCGTGAAAATGGTTGGCGATGTCAAAAGCAAGGGGGTTGGAGGAGGCATACTCAAAGTCGACAACGACCAGCTTGTGGGACGAGTCGGTAAGTTGTAGGTGGTGCTGAAGATAAAACACTCACCTGGTGGTGCTCCGGCATACCCTCTGCCGGTTTCCCGGTGAGTCTCAGTAAATTCCCGTATTGAGTATCGTTATGAGCAAAGACACGCCGGCTGGCACCTTCAGTCTTTTCGGCCTGGGATAACCAGCGCAGGTACCGCACCCATTTCTCGAAAAAGATGTCAAGATCGAGGACAGTACGGTCACACTCGTCCACGCTAGGATGAGCAAGCACTTGGCGAGCGATTGGGAGCCAAGCTTTCACATTCTTCTTAACTCCAATATCCCAGCTCTTTCCTTCAAGATTCTTGACTGCGAGCGGTCCTTCGACTGCGGTGATTTCGACGGAATGGAGCTCAGCCATTCTGGCGCCAATCCAGCGACTGATGTGCTCGTCCCGGAGGTCAGAGGGGCGCAATGTAACAGATTCGAAATACTCCTCGACACGACCATTAGAAAACGTGCCGTAGATACGGGGACCAATGTGATAGCGTGAAGAGAGGACGTGGAGGGTATGGAGCTCGCGAGATCGGGAAATGAGAGAACCTGACGAAGGGCCGTAGATACGCAACAAAAAGGTAGGAATAGATGGGGAAGATGGGTAAGAGACGAAATAAACATCGTTCGTCAGAGATCCAGATGCCTTGCGAATCGAAAGACGGGAAGGATCCAAATGCTGAGAGCCCCAAGCAGGGACCCGAAGGACCACCACGAGCGAGACAAGTTGTGTCGCGAACGATAATGATTGGTAGGATCTACGAGAGTGGAGATAGCATGAGGAACGTTGCCAGACCCGAAGAACGTGACCAGACCGTGACACACGTCTGTCGCATGGCGAGAGAAAACTGTGGGGGGCGGGCAGTGTCGGAGGGGCAGGGAAAGGGCTCACCTTGCATCGAAAGGGACAGGGACGTGAGGAAGACCGTTGATGAGGTCCACCTTGCACGGGGAGGCGCTGGGAGCGGTGGAGGAAGGGGTGGCAAAGAATCGGGGATCCGAATCATGGTCGATGGTGGTATGAAAAGTGTCCGGGTTTGAATGAATAGACGTCGGGAAGACGTCCGGGAGAACGGTTTGATTCATGATAGCGGTGGTACGGAGGGAAAAGGAGGAGATAGGGAGCGCAAGTTGGAGCACACGACCAGTATTCGCGGTTCTGTGGGGACCCCGAAAGTGGTAGTGCCGCTGAGTGCACGAATCGAGTCGACACTCGTCCAATGGCTAATAGGTATCTTGAAACACCACGACGCACAACCGTACGGAACTTTGTCCAGTCCGCGGTGGCCAGGCAAGAAGCTTACCCCCCGTTTCGAGGCGTGTATTCTTGCGACTCGAATTTCCGTGGGTCGGCACCGCAACCCTTGGTACACGCTGTGAGATGCAGTCCAGTGACGATCCGGAGGTCAAAAGATGCACCAACGCAAATCTCGGCACTTTGTGTGTCTCGATCGGTCTGCGAAGTTAACAGTGCCTCACATCCTCGCAAATGAACTCATTCCGCAGATTTACAGTGCACTAAATACCAATCCCAAGGTTACGTTCCGTTCTGCTTCGGCGTCTTCTTCCTCTTGTAACAAATTGCTCCCATGGTCTTCGTTCAGGTAGACTCTGTAATTGCCGCAATGTCCTCACTTTACGTCTCCCCTTGCAACACGGCATGGCCGCCTTCCGGGTGTCCTACTTACGCACTGTCGACACGCCGTGTGCGTCGCCTCGAACCTTGTTCCATCTTGTACTCGGTATTTACGACCCAGTCCTACCAATGTTCCGCGGAGACGGTATCAGCCAACGATGTCAACTCAGCTCCTGGGATCACCCCAGTTTCCGTCCTTCCTTCTCTCATGTCCCTACCGCTTATCTGTCGGTATGGTCCAGCTGACTCTTTGCCGACACAAGTGTTGTGTTTGCGAGCTTCCCCTTTATCCGATCAACTCCGACCCGTCGGGTTTCTGAAGGCGTTCTATCGGATCCTGGAAAGGTACTATTAAACGTTCTGCTGTGCCTCTTCAGAAGTGCTTGCCCGTTCTGTGCGCATATATGAGTAATTCGCTCAGATGGTTATTAATTCTGTGGTAGCCCCAGAAAGCTTGACGGTTATCGCGTGTTTGATTGGACTGGACCACCAACTGGCCGCGGAATCACACGAGAACCGCGTGTTGCTCCAACACGAGGTATACGCTCTATCCTTGAAGATGATGTCCGACCCTCGCTGCTGCATCATGGGCAAGATCTCTTACCGTTCGTTCGCTCTTTCAAGAATGTCGCAAAGAAGTATATGATATAACGGGATAACCTGATAACACAAACCATAAACCCATGACGTGAATGCAATGCCTACTTCTAGTGCCATGTGCAATAATGTTAGATGCTAGCCAACGTGCGACCTATCTATCTCATGCCTGCGCCGGAACTTGTGCCGGACTAGAGCTGTCCCCTATGTGCTCTTTTTTCTCCTCCGCATCTTCGTTCGTTCCCTCTATCGGGAACCGTTTCAAGAAAAGCGAAATCTGCGTCGTTTCACAATCAGCAACCCGACTTAGCCCCAATTGCTCTACTCACCAACATAGCCACACACAAAAGTGGCGCACATACTACCCAGATTGTCTAATGAATGTGATGTCACCGTCATATGGGTTGCACGAAGCACACACACACACCTGAATAGCTTTTGAGACGGCGCCAAGAACACCCCATCTCAGGGACAGGGGCTCAATCTTGCTCAACGAGGTCCAGTCAATCGATGAAGAGGAACCTTGAACTTGGTAGTTTGATGGCATGTTGTGTGACAGCATGCCATCGAATATCAAACCAGCAAGAGACTGGATCCGAAATTTGAATTACAGTAGAAAATAGCAGGGATTTAACCTTACCAAGCCAATGGTTGCCCCCGTGAATCTGACCAAGAAAAACGCGCTGGTCCCTATTGCTAAATTAGAGGGTCCCAACGCTTTTGCAAACACCTGATACGGAGCATGGAACAACATTCCGATGCCTATACCAGCTACGAGCGGAAAAGTTGACTGCAAAAGGCGCCGAGAGTGCTCGTCAAGTAACGAGAGAAGTCCTGGAAAAGTGCGACTCAGATCAGGGAAAGCTCGACGAAATCTAGCACGGCTTTGGCTTACCAAATCCTACGGTTGCGATTAGAAGCCCAGTAATCATCACCCACTTTTGGCCAGTTGTGTCCCCCGTTCTTTTCTGCCAATACCCGATGAACCATGCGGCAGGCATGGAAGCCAGCGAGGAACCGAGGGAATACGGCAACATCTGAATGCCAGCTTCAAGAGGGGTCGAACCATTCACCGCCTAGCGAAAATTAAAGGTCAGTGCTTGATTGATTAATGCGGCGACGAAGCACACCTGAAAATATAGAGCGAGATAGAAGGTTCCAGCGTTAAACGCTAAATTGTGGAAAAACGTGATAAGGAGAACAAAGACTGAGCAAATCAGTGAGTACGTGAATGCCACAACCTGATCAGAAATTTCCATACCCGTGGTGAGGCTTCGAAAGGCTACGGGTGGGAATAAGGCATCACGAGTCGTGTGGACCTCGTAAAAGCCGCCAAGGATGAGAATTAGGGGTCCAGAAATGATAAGCGGAAGAGTGAAAGGTGAAGTCCCTGTAAGCTTAATGAAGGTTTGTACGTGTGAGCTGACAATCGAGCCTTACACCCGTAACTCGTGGCAAAGCTTAAACCGACAATTAACAATCCTGTGCCGACCATGAAAAGTAACCTGCCAATCTGCCGTAAGCCGATGGAGATGAAACATGAATGGTACGACGCACAAGCCAAGGAAATCAAAATTTTGAGCAAACGTTTTCCATGAGGCTCCGTGTGCACGACTAATAGTGACGTCTCGAAGAACTAGCAGCAGCAGAATGAACGCAGCCGTGCAGACGGGGAGATTCATGTAAACTTGACGAAAACGGCGCTAAGCGGCGATCTAGTAAAATCACTATATGGAACTTACAGGCCCATCTCCAATTGATCGCGTGTGACGAAGCAGCTAATCCGACGCGGGCATTGGTGTATGCTCGCAAGTATGATAACAGACTTACAGCTGAATAATCCGCCTAATAGAGGACCTGCCACAGCAGAACAACTCCACGTTACGCTGAGTGCTTGGGACCATTTGGCCCTGTTTTTGGGCTCGACTATTTCGGAAGTGATCACCCACACAGAGCTGACTATACCTCCGCCTCCGACACCAGCCAAGGCCCGAGCCAAAATGAGTCCCACGATAGACTTGAGGTAATCCGATCAGAGCAGGTATATACGGACAGGTCATTATGGGTTACCTGGGCTGCACCACAAAGCAACGAACCGAGCGCAAAGACCATTATGCTTGTGTACAAGACATTCTGACAGGCTGTTAGGGTTCCTTGTATAATCTTGGAGAAATAGTTCTCACCTTGCGGCCGACGAGATCAGATACTTTGCCATACAATGGCTGGCACGCGGTCTGGCTGAGCATGTACGCGACTCCCACCCAGGTATATTGGCTTTGGGATGCTTTTAGATCAGTTGCGATCGTGGGTAAACTCGTGGAGACAATGGTCTGCGTAGATGTCAAAACGGGAAAAGGAGATCCAGAGTGTGACACGCACAGAATCTGTGGTGGCGAGGAACAGCGCCATTGCAGCGCTGTAAACATGTTGGGTACTTTTGACAGGCGTTGACAGCAAACGACATACCCTATGTGCACGAAGAGCAAACGCGATGTCGAAAGGTCTGGCACGTCGGGCTGAGACGCGATGGTGATAGAGTCGACGGTGCGCGTCGTGCTTATGGATCCCTCCGCGCACGGGCCGCTGGAAGGGGTTGGAGCTGACGACCGGGAGAGCCATAGGGTGAATGGAAGTGAGACTAAAGGGGACATGAGCAGCAATTGTTGGGGGATATATTTTGGAATAATTGGAGGTCGTCTTGCGATCCATTTATACGGACGAGACGAGAATGACTTCCATCTACGGAGGAGGACATGTCTCTTTTCCGGTGACCCACCGCGACGGGTGACAAGGCGAGTTAGCGAAAACGATTAAACCAGAGACCTTTGTCGTGCGTGGTGACGACGCATAAAGTGCTTCTTTGAAGTGCCGATTGCCAGTGGCAGAATAAAAGAATATGTTCTAGGAAAGGGTGGATCTCGTGGAAGGAGACTTGGCCTCATTGCGCCTGAGAGCTGATCCATGCCTAGGAGAAGATCAGCACGCTAGATCGCCGTTAGGTTAAATGTTTCGCGCGTTTGAGAAGCTGCAGGAAGTGCTACAAGGGTGGTCATTCAAAGGCTGCTGCTAAGGACCGCGGATGCGATCGGGATGTCCACGGCAAGCTGACTATGAATGAATTCGGATATCCACGCGACATTTCACTGCATGGAACATAATCTAAATATGCGAAGATAATATGTTTCTAATGAATCAGACCGTCACTCTCTTTCGACTCCCTGGCTCCGCGTTCTCCGATGGATCATCATTGTTCGCCGTTTGGTCGCCTCCCTGACTCTCTATGGTATTCAATGCAGAAGCGAGTTGTCATGCCGCGAGTTCACGCCCATGGAGAAATCAAAATCCAGTAAGTTTTCGTATTCTTTTCCACGTGCGACACAGCCAGCTATCCTCGGAGGACGCTGCCGGATAAGTAAAAGGATCCCTACCGTTTTCTGCACTTCCACTCTCTACATTTTCGGAACGCGAGGCCGTCGATCTCGCGTCGTCGTTGTCGTGTTTGGTGGTATCCCGCAATGTCGTGTTGCGCCCCTCTACGTCGTCTGCATATTGTTGCAGGATTTCGCGTTGCCGTGTTGTCAATGTCCTGTGCAGCATCTTTGTATATACCATGGAGAGAGCGCATGATCGACTCACCTTGGAAGCTGAATGGTGAAGGAGACAAACAAGTCTCCTTTTCCTCCACCAAAGACAGTCGAAACGCCATGATTTCTGAGAACCATTTCTTCGCCTTGTTGCGTTCCACTTGGCACGCGTACGTCAACGTGGCCATCAAGCGTCGGGACCCGCACGCGACCGCCCAAAAGTGCAGTGTGCAAAGGTAGCCGTGCTTCGTGATGGAGATTCGCCCCCTGCCTTCGGAAGATGTTTGATGGGGCCACCCCAACACGGACCAAGAGATCACCATGACTTCCTTTGCCTGTAAGCGGGGCATCTCCAACCCCTGGGACACGAATTGTCATGCCATCCTCGACACCTGCATTGAATGAATAACAGAGTGTGTACATGGCCAAAGAGCGTTTTCTGCTTACCTGGAGGTATGTCGACGTTGACCGATTTCTTGCTTCTGACGTGTCCCTGACCGCCACAGTGGTCACACTGACTACCACGAGGGATGGTGGAACCTGTACCAAAACACGTGCCGCAAGTGCTAGCCATCTGGAAACCACTGTCTATAACAAAAGTGCGGGTCCCAGTACCATGACACGAACTACATGCTGCACGCTTAGCACCTCGTTTGAGACCAGAACCACTACAAGTTGAACAGGTTGTGACCGGATTGACGTTCAGCGTACGGACGGTACCCTTGCAGGCATCCATGAATGAGATATTGAGTCGAGCCTCAATATCAGCACCTCTGGCAGACTGGGAGAAACCAGCGGGACGAGCGTGGCCATTAAAGGCACCGCCAAAAAGTTGAGAGAACAAGTCACCCTGCGCACCACCAAAAGCAGCACCAAAGTCGCGGAAGCCAGCAAAGCCACCTTGAGGGTCTCCGAAAGGGTTGCGAGCGAACGCGTTCGGATCAAATCCGGGCTGTTGAGAAGCGGGACCATACTGGTCATAGGTAGCACGCTTTTTGCTGTCTTTCAAGATCTAGGGGAGAAGTGAGAGGTACGGTAGGTTTTGAGAATGGGGGACATACGTCATACGCCTCCTGTATTTCAACGAATTTTGCCTGAGCATCTTTATCGGGGTTTGTATCTGGGTGGTACTTGCGTGCGAGCTATGCACAGGGAAAGGTGAGTTGATAGGGCGACGTTATAGAAGTAGACGCATACAGCAAAATAGGACTTTTTGATCTCAGCCGTAGATGCATCTTTGGAAAGGCCTAAGATTTCGTAGGGATTTTTGACAGGGGCTGGACGTGTGACAGAAGAGTGGAACACGCGCTGCAAGAGGGAGTCAAACTGACGTACGAGGGAGGGAATTGAAATAAGACCTTTGTTCTAGAACTTCTGAGAGGGTGTTGGCGAAGATGGGGGGGCGCAAAGGGTGTGTGTGTGTATGCACGGGAGGAGGAGAAGAGCGAAATGGCCTGAGAAGGGAAGCGAGGGACCATTTGGCATTGGCAAAGGAAAAACAAAAATTGTGTTTGCGTGCACACGGCCAAGAAGGGAGGAGGATTGTTTACATATATTTGGTATATGACTAAGCAATTGTAATGGATTAGATTGCCGTGATCCTGCACCGCCACCACGATTTGCCGTAGGAGACAAGAATTTCTTGCCCCTTCTTGATCTCCTTGTCCGCGCTCCAGATGCCCATCCGCAACTCGCCACTCGAAGCGCGATAGTCTACAAACGCAGCGTTGGGCTTGTCGCGTATCCCTCGGTAGTCGTTGATGAACCGCGCCTCGTTGCCCATCTCGCTCGCATCGATCCCGACGCTCACGCCATCCTCGCCGCGGTAGAGGGAAAGGTCGTAGTCCGAGTTGGGTCTGTCGTCGCAGTGCACCTCGCCGATGTAGTCGATGATGTGCGATCTCGGCGGTATCTTGTGGAGTGCAAACAGACCACGCTGTCCGCATGCGGGATGGTCTGGGTCGGATATGGATCTGATGCGGACGAGGTTGGCGGTGTGACGAGGCGCATTCTGGGCTGTCGGCGCGCCGGTAGTGAGCAGCGTTCGTGTAGACGGCGGTACGGTGCAATGATAGCGAGGAGAAGCGATGAACACGAGCGATTCTGGCCAGTTGTGCGGGGGTGACATGCAAGTGAGCGTGGGAAACCTATTTCGGCTTGCTGGCACGTTGCATCCAACCCGTCTCCATCCATCATCACCAGCACTTTCCATGGTGCGGCCCCCAACAAAGTCTGTCGCACGCGTCTATCGAGATGTCAACGCTCAGTTTGGTCCTGCATGGCACGAATACGGTATTTCTCTTTTTTACTCACAACCCGTTCGTACTCGCTCATTCCCCATCAGACAATCTCCAGGTCCAGTGGGGCTCCCAGGATCACTACGAGATAGTCCGCAAAGTCGGCCGCGGAAAATACTCAGAGGTTGGTCCCTCTTCCTATTTATCCACCGATCCCAACTCAATCTCCCCCCCCCCTTCGCCAGGTCTTCGAGGGTGTCAATGTCATACATGACGAAAAATGCATCATCAAGGTCCTCAAACCTGTCAAGAAGAAGAAAATAAAACGTGAAATTAAAATTCTGCAAAATCTAGCCGGTGGTCCCAACATCGTAGCTCTTCTCGACGTCGTCCGCGACCCCGCCTCCAAAATTCCAAGTCTTATCACCGAGTACGTCGACAACGTCGACTTCAAGGTCCTATATCCCCGTTTCACCGACTTCGATGTCCGCTTCTACATGTTTGAGCTTCTCAAGGTTTCCTTTTCCATCCCCGCTTGTCCCCTTCTGTCTCACCTTGTACTCTAGGCGCTAGATTTCTGCCACTCGCGCGGCATCATGCACCGTGATGTAAAACCCCATAACGTCATGATCGATCACGACCAACGCAAGGTACTTGTCTAGTCTACCGTCTCATATCCCCCATTTCAAACCAGATAGTCATAGCTAAGACTCATTGATTGGGGTTTGGCCGAGTTCTATCATCCAAAGGTTGAATACAATGTTCGTGTGGCATCACGCTACTTCAAAGGTCCAGAGCTCTTGGTAGATTTCCAGGAGTACGATTACAGCCTTGACATGTGGAGCTTTGGTTGTATGTTTGCCTCGATGGTGAGTGCACCCCCCCTGTGTTCATTTCCTCCTCTTCCTTACTACCTTCTTGTAGATTTTCAGGAAAGAACCGTTTTTCCATGGACATGACAACTACGACCAGTTGGTCAAAATCGCAAAGGTTCTCGGTACCGACGAACTGTATGCTTATATCGACAAGTATAACATTCGGCTTGATCCCCAGTACGACGAGCTCCTGGGCAGGTTAGTCATGGTCTGTTCCTTCTTTCTGCTTCGAATAACTGTCCTCAGGTATCCTCGAAAGCCATGGTCGCGATTCGTTACGTCGGAAAACCAGCGGTATTTTTCCAACGAGGCAATCGACTTTCTTGACAAATTGCTTCGCTACGATCACCAAGAACGGTTAACGGCTCGCGAAGCGCAGGCACACCCGTACTTTGGTATCCCTTTGCCCCTCCCTGTGCTGCGCCGTACTGACTCCCGCGCAGACCCTGTGCGCAACGCTGCTTCTGTTGTTTGCGCAGATGGCGAGAGCGAAGACTCAGGGGCGCTATCGACCTAATCCATGACCCTCCCTCGTTATCTCTGGCCATCGATAGTTGTATTACACCTTTTATATATAGATATCCCCTTACTAACGTACGGGATGACCAGCGGTGCTTCTTCCTGGAATTTCGCCTAATAAGTATGAGCTATGCTCGGTGCTGGATATCAGTCAATGTGGAACAAGTTATGACGGACATTCCACGTGTTGTTCCTTTCTTGCCACCCTTTGATGAACTGATATAGAGGGTGGCACGATCACAACACACGAGACTGACCTTTGAAGGATACGAGCACTCGGTCTCTCCATATTGTCAGGTGAGTGCCATGTGCACATGCCCTCGCCACCATCTCTTGAGTCCTTTGACCTGTTATAACCATGCCGGCAGACATAGGCGTGCGTCCCCAAGTTGCATCAAACTAGGAATCCTCGGTAATCGTACCGTCTTGACTATGCGGCCGTGATACACATCCACATGGCGCTGCCCGATGCAAGTGTGAATGCACGTCCCTCCCGCCAGCTGACTCTCCTGGGAAGTATAATAACTCGGTGGTCATGACCGGATGCGAAGATCCCTCCTTCGTGGTTTAACATCATGGCATTCCTCCCCGCTTTGATGGCTTTTGTATCGGTGTGCCTGCATCTCGGCGAAGTCCTTGCGTACGACAATTCATATTATGACAACGTACGTCCTTTTCGAATGATTCGGTTTTTTTAAATCCACATTCCACGTAGGTCGCGGTGTGAGACCGATATCCTTCCGATCAGCCATTACTGACATCTTGGCATAGATACTGGGGTCAAAACTCCTACGGTGCAACAAGCAGTAATACTGCTTACTATCAACAACCGATATCATTCTACTGCAAGGTATGTTGTGCTCACGAAGTTTACGGGAAGGAAGGTGCTCATTCGAGGAATTCGAGGACGATGCTATAGATGCTTTGCCTGTCGCATTTGTAGACACGTTCTTCGGCACCGGCGGAATGCCTGTGCTGAATCTTGCGAATGTATGCGTCGTTTTCCAAACCGTGGCCCTACACTGACTATTGGATAAGACATGCAATCCGACAGACAATGCCACTTTTCCTGGGACTGATCTTGCCAACTGTTCTGCTTTGGCAGCCGACATCGAGTATTGCCAATCTCAAGGCAAGATCGTAACCATTTCCCTTGGAGGTGCGGGTGGTAGCGTCGGCTTCACCGATGACACGGAAGCACAGACATTTGCACAGACCAGTGGGCAACCTTCACCCGCATCTAATTCTAGCTGAAAACAGGCTTTCAGTTTGGAACTTGTTCTTGGGTGGAGCCAGTACCACACGGCCTTTTGGCACTGCGGTGCTGGATGGGTAAGTTGATCAAGGTAGCGAGTGCTACATCGTTTGAGTTATTCCTGCAGTGTCGACCTTGACATCGAAGGAGGTGGTTCCACGGGCTATGCTGCCTTCATCACGGAAATCCGTTCTCTAGCATCGGGGAGCGGCAAATCGTGAGTTCGCTGGTCCCAGATAGGAAGTAGTCGTTCACGTATTACGCAGGTACTACGTCACAGGTAATCCGTCTCGTTCACTGAGAGCATTTCTAATATATCAAAGGTGCACCACAGTGTCCGTTTCCGGATGCAAATCTCGGCAGTGTGATTGATGCAGTCGGTTTTGATGCAATTTACGTCCAGTTTTGTATGTAACATATAACCCCCCGAGTCTCTCACTTTATTCCTACCAGATAATAACGTGTGCGGATTGCAAAACTATAATGTCGTGTCGGTAGGTTTGCTTATCGAATCATGGCGTGTTTCACTCACTGATTCTTGGCAAGGACTGGAACTTTGGGGTCTGGTAAGTGCTCGCCAGGAAAACAACCGATTTGTATGGTGACCTCCTACGAGGGATATGTGGGCACGACAGACCAGCCCAAACCCCGACGTACGGGTTTATCGAACCGCTATTCTCGGATCGACGTTTGCTGATTGGGATGCTTATCAGGTAAAGATATACATTGGGGCACCTGCTTCTAGTACCGCAGCTGGGACAGGATATGTCCCTATTGGAAATCTCAGCAGCATTGCTGTTCAAATGAGGAACAGTTTCCCTTCGTTCGGTGGCGTCATGCTGTGGGATGCCTCCCAGGCGTATGGTGCGTCCGACACACACACGCTGATACACAGTTTAATTTTGGTCTTAGCAAATGATAGATATGATCTTGCAATCAAGAACGCGTTGAGTGCTACAGGTTCCACAGGGTTCACATACCCTGCTTGTTCAGCTGCCGCTTATGTTTCGGGGCAAGCATACACTGCTGGGGAAGAGGTGTCATACGATGGCTATATCTGGGAGGTGTGTTCATCCGGGTCCCTGCGAGGACCTTGTCTGAGGCATCACACAGGCAGCCTACTGGACCAGCTCTGTACCGAGCACGAGTGGCTCGACCGGCTGGAGCCCAAGTACGTGCACACGACACTTGTCTTGAATTTTCTCACTCGAGATTTCAGTCAGCGCTTGTGCGGGAACGCCGACGGTGACAACGCCGACTACTACTACTACTACTACTACTACCACCACTTCTGCAACGGGATCCCAGACAAGTAGTGCGGCGTCTTCGACACCGACCGCCTCGGGTACCTGCAGTGGCGTTGCGGCTTGGCAGTCGGGTGTTGTATACACCGCTGGTGATGAGGTGACTTATGGGTCAGTGGCATCAATCAGGGACAATTTGCGTGGAATTGACGATGCACAGTGGCGATCTTTGGACTGCAAAATGGTGGACGGAAAATGATGTTCCGGGAGGTATGTACATATCATGCTCGGCACGATCTTTGCACTGCGGCCACAGAACGATCGAGATCACTGACCGTGATTGCTAGGCACTGCTGGTGATTGGACGAATGATGGTGCTTGTTAGATGACGACCAATGTTGGATGTGTGAATACATGTAATATTATTCGACTGAGTACAAAGGAATATAAAGGCACGTCCTGGGCGAAGGAAGCGTCGCGAGTAATTCTATTTCATGAATCTGATAGTGAAGAAATCGTGAATCAGATCATCCCCCGTCAGTTGGTAATCAAAAGATGCTCCGTGAAGCATTGGTCAGGAACTGCACGTCTGTGCGAACTGCTGTGTCGGGCGATGTCAGGTAATCTAGCTCTGCGGGATATATGTGACTGCCGGAACTCCATGTCACACATGATCAAATAAAAGGGCAGAGCAAAACGGTGCTGGTGGCAGGAAAGATGCAGGACTGCGGACAGGTTTCAAGCGCCGTGGTGGAGCCCAGTCGTGACGACGGGGGTCAAGGCTAGGCTTCTTTGGTTATCTTCGTCGGGATCCTTGGGCTTCGGAGGCGGGGGCGGACCGGGATCATAACAAGGATTGAACGGCTGCCAAGGGGAAATACCCAGACTATCACGTAGATAGCCGTCGACGACGCTAAAGGAGTAATAGGTAGGCAGTGGAACGGGATCCATGGCTTGGGCCATGCAGAAGAGGCGAGAGTAGATAGTATAGCCGGCGTGTGCGTCATTTGCCGCATCTGGTAAGAGTGAATCATTGGACGAAAGAGTACTCGTGCTGCGGAACATACATTCACGCTGTGGGGTGCTGAGAAACTGTTGCCAGTCGCTACGCTGTATCCTGCCTTTTGACAGGGTAGCGTGTTCATATGTCTCGAGCAAACGAGATAAGCCGAGTTGCTTGGTGTAGCTTCCCTTCCATCGGGCATTGTCGACCGTGCGGGCAAGAAGGGAGAGTTCGACGCAGTTGCGAACAGATATGCCATAGTCACGGTATAATTTTTCGCAATCATCTGGGGGAATAAACTGCGGGACAGCGGGGCCGGAGATTGATTACGTACATTGTATGCTCACACCTGCTTTAATCCAGGAGGGCGAGTTGAGGAGGTGTCTGAGCTGACTTGGAAATTCTTGCAGAGTGTGAGGGAAGGAGGTGAGGAGAACGAGGAACGTACATACGGGTCATGTGGGATAGATGGATGAGGATGACGGTATCTGTGGTTGCGAGCTGGACAAGGGCGACGGGATTTTCGGGCTGGCCCTTGCGACAATTAGGGCGCCATTCGAGATCGAAGCCGATGGGGCCGTGCTCGAGACTGTCAAGGAGGCGATTTGCCTCGTGGTGGTTAGTGGAGTAGTAGAGTTTTGGGTTGAGAGCACGAGAGCGGAAGGAGTAGTGGGGGTAGTGGGCTTGGGAGGCGTGGAGGGCATGCATTGCCCGGGGAGAGATAGAGGAGGACATCATGATGGACCTGGCAACGACTACGGCTACCAAAAAAGGGAAGGGACTGGTGTGGGTCACAGAAATAGAGTGGCGAGCGATCTGATTGGCTGTTCGCCCGTGAGTGCTAAATGCGGAGAGGATCCGGGCGAAAATGAAGCCATGACACGGATATAAATAGGGATTTCCTGCCAAGACCGCTGTGTAACAGGCACTAAATTAGTTGAGTTGCAGTACCAGCGGGGAGACGTGTTAATTCTGTCTGAGACAGCCTAACAAACCAAGATTTATTATCTACCACAGGAATCGATTTATCATATAGCAGCAATAATTTTACCATTTATTTTGTTTTGTTTTATTTTATGTCGGGTATTTTCAGCCTCACCTTGGCTTGGCATTCTAATTATACCGCGGTTTGGCTACTCAAAGATAGAATGTTGGACTTGGCTGTCCTACAAAAACTCTGCGGAGGGTGTGCCTCGAACAGACTCGCGATGAATCCCTCTTACTACCCTCCCACAGACGACCCCCGTCTCCCCTCCCTCCTCCGTTCTACCTGGCACGTCCTCGAACAGGTCCGTACACACCTCATGCCCCACCCCCCGACTCATATTTTCCCCCAGCCCCCCCCGCCTACCCTCAGGGAGATCCTCGGCGCATACAAATCCAAGGGTGACGGCGACCGTGACATGCTCATTTCTATGCTGAACGCCAAGAGTGCAGAGGACCAGGTTAGTTCCCTCCAAACTCAAGGCCCCAGCATTCATTCCTCATTCCCCGACAGCGCATGGCCGCTATAGCCTCTCTCCACAAGACTCTCCTCGACTTGTACGCCACCGATCCCAGCATTCCCCTCTCTCCTCATCATCAACATCCCCTATCATCTCCTCCCATCGACACCCCAAAAGACAAACGTCATCCCGTCGACTTGTCCCACGCACCCGACCACAAGTCTATTCCTTCCCCGAGGGACCCTCCCCATCAACAACTGCCTCCCCGCAAACGACAGCGTTCCTCTCGCTCTCCTCCATCATCTTCGCATCATGACGCACGCTCCTCACTTCCATCGTCACGTGATCTACCCCCCAGTCCATATTCGTCACGCAGCGATTCTGAAGAGTATTCACCCAGATCCAGAGCTCCCATGGCCATCGGCTCTCTTCTCTCCTCGGCCGCAGGCAGAGACTCTGCACCCGAGGATCCTCAAAATAGTTCCGACCTCTCTCAAACACGCTTTTCCTCATCCGCAATCGGCGTGTCTGTCTAGCATTCTCCGCTCCTCTCTTTTATTAGCACCTGTTCTCTTTTGTACTTCTATACATTGCTTAACCATATACATATACCATCACGATTGCTGTATTTGCATCCATTCTAATCATACAGGTCCAAAATTTTCTCCTCAAAATCCTATTTCAAACAAGGGCCGCTGAAACAGGATAAAGCCATACCAAACCTTGAAATCGTCAGCACGCTTCACTTGCCACCCACAGTTGCTTCTCGTTCCTTTCGTAACATTTGCCCTCTCACAGCACAGGGTTGTGCTGTCGTGGTATCTACTCTTACCCCTTGTTTAGACTTTTAGTCAACGTTGATGGTTTTAACGGGATTCATGTTCGTCTGCCTCCTCCTTATCCCCTTCCTGTGAGAACCCGTCTCAACCAAGCAACGAGGCAGTGTGCGCTAAAAATGCAATTCTCTTGGTTTTCCTCATTGGTTGCTCGCTATCAGATCACTGAGACGTTATTCAGGGTGATCCTGGTAGTCAGGTTGACACCGCAGGGAGAAAGCGTGGATTTTTCCCTGCGCACGTTTCTCCCAAAGGGTCATCTGATTTGGCACCCTGAGCGTACAACCATCGAAGCACGATACGAGTCAACTGACACGAAAAGACAGGATGCAACCGCCGACGATCGGCTCCGCTTATTGGGAAATCATTTCAAAACGTCCTGCTTGATCGTAATCCCAGATAACACACGCACCGCTCATTTGTGTGCGTACGCTCCGCCAGCAGTGGCATATAGTATGCGTGTTATACCAAGAAACGGGCCAAGCCTTTGCCTGTCAGAGGTAAGAATAGCGCTTTGTGAAATTCTCGTCCCCGAAGCTGTGTGAGCCGAGGAACTATAGTAGTCAGTAAGCGTTCGACAGTGTTGGTAAAACGGTTTCCTTCCACGGTTATTAGCTATCATTGTTGTTCCTACGTCTGTGAACCAGAGATAGTTAGAACAAGACTCACACAAGATTAATATTAAGTCGACCGACAGAACGTGCGACGGACTCGGAGAGCATGGTTGGTTATAGTCACGTGCCACAAACATATGCGAGTGGGCTGGCCAAACGCTTGTTGTCGTCGCTCGTCCACGCAAGTCTACGGTGATGGCAGAACTCGGAGATGAGGATGACTTTCCGAACGATTTCGATGGCTTTGACTTTGATAGTATACCTGCACTTCAAGTACCGACAGTCCGGGATTGTACTCCTGAAATCGCCAATCCCCCGGCGCTCCCCCGAGATAGCGTACCATCCACTGCAGCTAGTCCGATATCGCCCACGGGGTCCGATAGCACCGAGAATTTGGACTCCTCCTTCCTTGCCGCAGTAGACGCCCTGGAAGCTCGTGCACTCGGCGAAATGGCCAGAGGTAAGCAACACCGAAGCTCGGGACACTCAGGACTTGTCATTACACACCCTAGGCTCCGGGTCGTCATCATGCGCAGAACATGGTATGATCTTTCAGTACTACGTCTATAGATCTAACTGTGCGCAGACGGTCATCCTACGAATCGAGGTACGTTGTCCTTGGAACGCGTTCGAGAGTCACTGGCTTCAGACGATAAACGTCTGTTTTTCTCAAGGTGGTACGTCTAGTCTCACCATCATAAGGCACGCCTTGTCCACATATATAGTGTCTATGGTGTAACCGCTTCCGTGTTACTCACGCACCTTGGTTAGAGGGAAAATAGCCAATTCCGTATCCGCAGTTATCCAATTGCGATGCCCAGGATTATCCACCGCGAGCAGAAAAGGTAAAAGGAAAATCGGTCCTCACGAAGACCAGGACCTGCGAACTACCTTGGAGGGATACGAAGCTGACCTCACTTGCCCAATGTATGCGCGCTCCTTGCGAAAGTTTTGTCTACATCCTGATGTATTGTTTGGACAGCTGTTTTGATTTGCTGTAGGTTCAATACACTTGGCGTTGCCACCAGAGAGCTCACCTTGGCAATTTAGTGTCGGTGCACAAGTAACAAATCCTTGTGGACATACGTGCTGTGGCGCCTGCAGCTACGGGTGGCTCGCACGAAACGTACGTGTGATATGCTTGTCCCGCGCCTTTCTATATTAGTTCTTTTCCAAAAGTACGAGGCCACATGTGCGGTGTGTCGGTCGAAACTATCATCCCGACGGCCTTTCCTTTCAAACTTTACTGTGGACAATCTTGTACGGCAACACATTCAAGCGCTAGCAAAAAGTGGACGCCCGGAATGGCAAGAAAATGGATATAAAATAGTCGAATGGAATACACGACTACAGTCTGTGCTCATTTACTATCCTATACCGCTGGGCGACATGTGACGGCATATCTTAAGATCCTGGAAGGAACAGGCTGCCGGCAGGGTAGCCACAGAAAAATCCTCCAAAGAGACTAGGCGACGCCGTCGGACACGAGCACGCCATAATGGAACCGAAGACCACCTCCGTGCGGCCGCGTGGGCAGTTGACGAGAGTACGGAAGATGGCGAGTTTGAACATACAACGCCGCGACGAGGGACTCGTTCTAGGCACTGAGTAAGCCCCAAGTTGTCAAAAGCAGTGCCTTCGCAAATCTGCCCTCTGTATACCTTTCACCATACAACATGTGTAACATAGCACACGTTTCAGAGAAGTGAGTAGACATGTCAGAGGCCTGGTTACAAAGGGCGAGGAGCAGAGACTATATACTATACCTTTCAAGTTAATAATCATCCTCACGCTCATCCTCACTACCAACGTCGCGATTACCCCGCTTGTCTTTATACGCATAGCCGGACATTGACTGCACCACGATATCGTCCAGTATTTCTGGTGGCAGATCGTATTCAGAAGTTCGGATGACGATCGCATACACAGCTGAAACAGTGTTTCAATATGGCCCGGGAAGACGACGAACACGGCGAGATACCGTTTTCAATCTTCTCCAGCGACTGGCTGGTAACGACCTGCTTCTTGCGAAGCCCTTTGACGAGAGGCACGAATCTGTCAAAGTCTTGATGTCCTGTGAGTGCAGGGCAGCAAGTGTTGAGAGGGGATTACATGCCGGACTTGCAGTCTCTCACAAAGCTGCACACCTGGATAGCCTGAGCACGACCCCCCTTGCGGGAAAAACTGGAGATGGCAAATCTCATCAGCTCTCCGGTAAGATCCGACAGGCCGAGCAGATAGTCTTCCTTGGGCAACGGAAAGTACTGAAACATCGATGAAGACGGACATGATTCGAACGGCAATGGTCACATACAGGGGCGCCATGGCTGTCAGACAGAGCGGCCTGTACTTGGCTAAACGTGATCAAGGTACCATGGCCAAGATAATGCGCGAGGCTCAGCGCTTCGATATACCTGGACAGAGGGCATCATTCGAAGAGCATGAGGACAGGCGAGCGCGGATATCTACTCTTGTAGACCAGGCGATACGGAATGATGATGGCGCCAAAAGCCATCGCCCTGCACTTCTGGCTTGATGGCCGCATATATGTCACGGACCTCGCCAAGCTTTTCCATACCGCGTTCGTACGCGTGTTTTGCGTGTGTACGCTCGTCTTGGACATCCTCGTTCATGATGCGGTGTAGGAGGAAGATGACCTTTTTCGCGATGTTGGTCACATCGCGACTCGCCTGTATGCACACGGCGCTTGAGCGACAGGATTGGCCTATCTTGGTGTATGCACCTTTATGAGACGTTCCCGTCTGTCGTTGTGCTCGTCGAGCTCCTGTTGGAATTGGCCAAAGTGGAGTTGGAAAGACATTTGGGGAGCGACAGCGCGTGTTTCAAACCGGCGTGTGAGCCCAAAGTCAGTGACTGCCCGATGCCTGCAGCATCGTTACAACTACAGGAGACGACGGTCAGGCTACGGACGCGCGGTCGGAAAGCGCATCGGGAGCGTGTCCATCCAGTCTCGAGCGACGCGCACGTCGTCGTCCCGATTCCGTTCAAGTTGGTCACCATCCCTCCTCGTTCAGCCTTTGTGACACCTTCCAAAGTCTTGCCCGCGACCCCTTCTCGCGACGTCTCCTTGCTTCGTTGCACGACCTTGAACAGCGAACGGCCGCGAGTTTTGTTTTGGACGCAGTCATGACATGTCATGATAATTACGGTAATTCTGTCTATGCCATGACCGCACCATCAAGTCAATCCAGAGTTGCGTTAAAAGCGGCGTCTTGCATTTCCTTGATGGCCCTTTCTCGTATCACCTCCCAAACCAGGTTGCGCTGAAAGCGAACATCACCCAGACCCTCCCGTATCTCCTCCAGCCTCTCGACGTACTCCCGGTCGTCGTCCTGCAGTTCCCTGAGCGTCGCCAACGACTTCTCCAGCGTGTCTTGCTGCATCTGAGGCGAGGCGAAATGAGAGGGATCGACGATAGACAGCCCATCCTGTGGACACGACAAAAAGAGCTTGTGCGCGTTCGGCACGAGCTCCGGGGAAGAACGCGCGGGTCTGTCGTCGTCGTCGTCGTCTTCCCCAACGTTGCCGTCCGCTTCCTCCCGTTTTGGCACGACCTCTTCGACGCTCTGCCGCTTGCCTGCGTCTTCGTTGATGACCTGCCACAGCCTGCCGAGTGCCTGCTTCAAGATGGTTTCGCCCTCGATGAGACTGTTAGTCGCGTCCTCGAGCTCGTCGAGCAGGTCCGAGCGGAACGAGTGCGTCACGGAATTGTCCATGACAAAGGAGGTGAAGCTGTAGTGTTGTGTCACGGGTGGGGGGTACGGGGCGACGAGGGGAGGGGAGGGCGAGCGCAGGTGTGGGAGCATGGGTGGCGAGGGCGAGCGTCGTTCGATAGGCAACAGATTTCGTATGCGTTGTCGTGCGCGATCCTCGGCCTGTACGCACGTCAGTGATACTGTAGGGAAAGGGAGGCGCGTTTACCTCCCACTCGTCCATGTTGGGTCCCCAGGCAGCAATCTTTCCCCTGCGGACCCATCTGCAGCCTTTCATCGTCTTCTTGCCCCAGTTTCCGCCCGAGACACTGATGTTTAGCGACTCGGTCTCAGGATCGAAGCCTTGTGAGGGGTAATACCACGCATTGTGGTCGTTCAACACGAATGGACTGCAAGGCGTCATGGTCATGGCCTGTCCAACTGGCCCAAGAACAAGAACGAACGGCTCGAGACTCACTTCGCGTCTTCCTGCATGATCCCTTGTCCGTGCCAGAGCAACACCGGCAAAGACCGAGACGCTGTTCGTATTTCATTACAGTACTGGTCTACATATTCATTGACTGCTGGGACTCTTCTCGCTGGAATGGCGCCTCCTTTTGCGCAACCCTCGCGTTCTCAAAGCTCCCCATGCCCTCAAGACCCCAGCGGCCCATCATAGCCTTGTCCTAGAAAGACGTGAGAGTGCGTATGGTTGGAATGACGATACGATACCTCGTCCCAAGGTGCGCCTGACATTCAAACATTGAAGTGAACGGTAAGAATGCACAAAAGAGCGACACTCACAAGGCGTCGTCAACATCTTCTCTCCAGTAAAGACAGCGTTGGCTCCTGCCATGAAACACATTGCTTGCTCCGACTCGTTGAGCGTGTTTCGTCCTGCGGCAAGTCTGATGATGGTTCCTGGAAGAACGATGCGCGCGGTGGCTATCGTCCGGACTAGGGTATGGTATGGGACTGGCTGGGATGGCTGGGCAAACAACGACAACTCGGTAATGCCATGCCGTGCTCACCTCGTTATCTTCCAATGGTGTTCCTGGGATAGGGACCAGAGCATTCACCGGGAATGACTCTGGGTGTTCCGGCATGCTGGGATGTCGATGGTAAACGACTCCGACGCATCTCGATGCATGCTCACTTTGAGACTTCATAAATGAGTCCGACTCGGTCTTGATCAGATTCTCCGAGACCCAGAATACCACCGGAGCAGACGCTGATTCCAGCCTCACGCACGGCTTCGATGGTATCTAGGCGTTCGTCGTATGACCGCGTAGTAATCACCTGAATGCAGTGTCACACCGTGCCCTGGAGCGTCAGAAAGTGCACACCTTGGGATAGAATTCTCTAGAAGTGTCGAGATTGTGGTTGTATGCGGTAAGTCCACTGCATGCATCGCGATCAAAAGAGAAACGGAGACAAGGGCGAACGGGAACTTACGCTTCCTTGAGCTGTCTGGCCTGGTCAGGGGACAACATGCCGAGGGTGGTGCAGACCTCCATCCCCATCCCGCGAACTTGGCGGACCATTGTGAGGATTTTTTCGAATCCCCGCTTTCGACCGGCAAGGTCTCTCCATGCGGCACCCATGCAAAATCGAGTGCTGCCATTCTCTTTGGCTTTCCGAGCGGCCTCTAGGACAGGCTCAATGTCGAGCAATTTGGATGCCTTGGTTTCCGTGGTATATCTGGAAGACTGGGAACAGTAGGAACCTGCGGGTCATTTCATGTGGGAATGCAGTCAAAGCGAGATTGTCGCTTACAGTCCTCGGAGCATCCGCCGGCTATGCGAGATGGATTAGCGTCGGGAGGAGTTAGAGCGGAATCAGCATACTTTTGATGTTCATGAGCGTGCAGAGCTGAATCTTGGTCGGGTCGTGGTTTTGACGGTGCACCGTGGCCGCTCGGAAGACGAGATCGAGCAAAGGGCCATCGTATATCTTTTGAATTTCGTGGCGAGACCAGTCGTGGCGGGCGGAGACGAGGTCGGATGCGACGGTGGCGAGCAGGCGTCTGTTGCTGGTAGCAACGCTGAGAGACGCACGGACGAGAGGAGACAACATCGACATGAGGTGGACAGCAAGGACCACTATCGACGTCTACTAGGTCTTATATCTTCCGGAACGGGCATTAGATCGTCGGGGCTAAGTTCGGCGTTAACATCGCCAGGGGTGGGGGGACAAGCAAGATAATCATTGGATGTTGATTACAACAAATATATCATATCACCAGCGAAACAAGAAAGCAAGGAAAGAGTGGAAAAAATGCTACACGACCAGAACCTGCAAGCGACGAGAAATATGGATGCGATGGTATAATGTTAAAGTGAAGATGCTAAGATATGATAAAACGTCCGTGGTGCGTCAATCATCAGCGAATCGATTCGTGCATGAACAGCGTATAGAGATGTGACGGGTCATGAGGGGTAAAGAGTGTGGGAGAGTTTAGACCCGACGCCAGGGCGAAGCCGCTGATTTTGCCTTTGAGGGAGCCGCACCGAGCATGACACCGCCGGTGAGGACGGTGGTCTTGCCACCGTCGTAAGGAGTGACTTCAGTTTTGGAGGTGTCGACAAAGACCCGGGCTTGCCTCGCTTTTTCGCGGCGAGAGAGTTTGCTGGATGAGGAGCGGTTGGATGCCAAGAGAGAGGGGTCTGTGCGAGCAGTCGAGGCATGGGAGAAGCAGGAGCTCGAGTTGGAGGAGCGAGAGCTCGAACGAGAATCGGACGAGACGGCTGAGAGAGGGGATTCGGAGCGAGGGGGAGGGGACAGGTGGTCAATGACGGGCATGGACCAGGTGGGTGCACCAACGTGGTCGGCGATCATCGCAAATAGCTCGTCGTCGTCTGCGCTCTCGCTCTCGAGGAGCTGCTGGGCAATCGTCTTTGACTGGGACCTTGTTGCGGAGGAGAAGATAGGGGAAATGGAGTCGGGGAGGTCCTCGGACCAGATGGTGACGAGGGTGGAGGCTTTTCCAAAGCGGGCGGAGATGGAGCCGGGGTCGATGAACAAGTCAAACTCGGAACCACCGAGGGCGGCGATCCAGTCAAACCATTGGACGCCGGTCGCGAGACAAGCGGAGTAGATGGCACGAGGGGGCAGGCAGATGGGGGAGAGGGAGAGACAGCGACGGCCCGAGCCACGGAGGGGCTCCTCGGGTGACCAGGTGGGGGCAAAGAGGGCGGTGAGGTTGGCCTCGAGGACGAGCTGGAGCTTGATGACGGTGGCGGCAGGGTAAGCGACGATGAGGGGACGGGTCAAATAGGCAATAGCGTGGGCAAGGGTGACGGAGAGGGAAGAGAGAGGCGAAGACATGATAAGAGCAGAATCGCACAGCGATGAGGGAGAGCGAAGGACGAAACGTGACGAGGCAAGAATGAGGTTATGAATCGGACTGTGGTCCTAGTACAGACTATAAAGCTGAGGTCAAAAGTGAAAAAGCAAAATAAAAAAAAGACAAACCTGGCTGCAAGGATGAACGGAAGAGGAGGGATTGTCAAAATCCTGGAGGGGATCCAGAGGGAGGAGGAACAAGCGGATTTTAAAGGCCATTCGTCGCCAGGGAAGAAGAAGAAGAAGGCAAAACAAAAACAAAAACATGTCTATTACCGTTTTGGTAGACAATAAATCTTATTGTTCTATCTAGAGCTTCCCTCGTCTCTGCGCACGCACTACCCCCTCTTGACACATCGCGGCAACCAACGTTCCCCCACGACTGTACATCTGTCCCTCCTCAGTTCATGCTTCTCCGCACCCCAAAAGTATCCACTCACCCGTCCTTGCACCACTCCACGTCCGTCTCCAGCCACGGGACACGTCACCTACGCTCTTTTTCAGATGCAGCACACCGACAGAGCCTCGCGACGACTGACCATGTAGAGCAACCCGTCCTCGCAACGGAAATCGTTGCTGCAGCAAATCAGCCGTTTTGAGTCACCATCACACACCACACCGCACCGTGACACCACTTACCCGTAGTACCAGATCGAGTGATCGAGCGTAGACTGTCCGTTGCCAACGTTGGTCAGACTCGTCAATCTGAGTCCCGTCCGGCAGAGACACCCACCGCCATCGCCAGCGCGTTTGGTCCGCTCGAGTATCTCTTCAGCCTGAGTGTGTCCGTCGCAACCGTGATGCTATTATGTCCATGTCAGTCCCCCTCCCATGCGACGTTCTCGATCCCCGCACAAATTAAGGTCCGACATGTACGCCAATATGCACTGCGCCCGCTTCCGTCAGACAATTAAACACTCTCAAACTCGGCAGGCCCTTACTTTCTGGTACGGCGTCTCGTACGCATCCCTCTCACCCGTCCTCGCCTGCATCCAGAACATGGACATCAGCACGCCCTGCTCGTCAGTCACCGTATGCGCTGCCCTTCTGATCGCAATCGGCCCGTTCGCACGCTCCTGCAGTGCTTCAATCCAGATCACAAGAAGATCCTTGATCAGAAGACGCACCGCCGCAAAAGTCAGATATATTTCCTTCATCTTCTCGTCCAGACCCTCTCGAGCCGCACGCCGTCGGAACAGCTCCTCTTCCAGCTCACAATCTTCTAGCCGTGGCACTCCAACCGGTGCCGCCAGCTGGTGTGAAGCCTGCCATGGCTCAGGAGTGTGGAACGAGCACATGGCCTGAAAGATGATGTTCCCGTTCTGGACCGCCTTCACCCCGCGGGTACTGTACGAGCGACCGTCCCGCAGTCGTTCCACGTAATATATGATGGGCACGGCGGGTGAAGCACTCAACAAAAAGTAGCACTTTTTTTGCATATCATGAACATGTCTGCTGGCACCTATCAAGCAGTGCGCCTTACATGAAACGACTGGCCCGCGCGTGAGCTCGAAAAACGGACGGCGACGACAAGACTTACATGGAGACCAAACGCAACGTCGACACATTTCGTGGCGGCGACGATCGCCTGCGAGATGACTTGACCGCCAAACACGCCGCGTGCCCGCACCGGCGCAAAAAGGTTGACGGAACGAAATAGATTCACCTCGATCTGCTCGACCTCGAGCGACGTCGAGATCTTGGAGCTCTCTACCTGGTTGCTTTCTTCCATCAGTAAGTACGCGTTCGTGTGAATGAGATGTAGTACAACGTCAATGTCTTCATTCATGCGATTATTTCCACCTCCACCGTAAATCCACATTCGTGACAGATTTCCTGTGCTCGTCCATCTTCCGTCCTCTCCACACCTCCAAACGCATGTCTGTGCTCCTCCTCCTTCCTCCTTTGCCACACCCCTTCCCGTGTCCTTTTCCGCAGCTCCTTCAGTCCCTCTTCAAACTTTCTGTCCTTCTTCTTCTTCTTTTCCTCCGTTCGCCGTTCCCACTCCGCATCCAGTGCCTCCGGCGATCCCCATTTCTTCCACGCAAAGTCTTCCACTTGGCACCGCAGGAACAGCATCATGTTTGCAAACGTGGATTTATGAGGGTTCGCCTTCAACAGGTGCGGAAGAAGCTCCCGGTCCCGCAATTCCGCTAGCACACGTTAGCACGCCCTCACGTCCGTTCCAATCTCATTTACCGTCCGTCAAAAGATAGTCCTGAGTGCCATGAGTGACCATACCGACACCCACCGCCGCCCCGACACCCACCTCTTTGCATTCCGTCTTGGTCAATAGACTGTATTTCTCCGGGTATTGCTCTTTGCATCTGTTGCACACCAGGCAGCCAAATATTTTCTTAAACGTGGCATCGATGTTGACCGTGTTGCATTCCTTGCATTTCGGATTGAGAGACGGATCGAGAAACATTGCTGTGCGCCCTCGGGGAGCCGTTCGTCATCCATGTCCGTCACACTCACCGGGTTCGACGTTTTGCATCGCTCGTTCCCTCTCTCTCTCTCGCTCCTTGGTCCGCAGATCCTCGTCCGCCTCCTTGTCGTCGTCGACCAAGAACCCTCCCTTGGAGTTCACCATCTTGGATAGATCATACTCGAAATAGGACCCGAGACGTGAATCACGTTGGAGTGGCTTGCGAGCACGCGAGGTCGACGTCGCGGACGTCTCTAGGGGTCGCTTCTGGTTTGCATTTGGGACCGACGAGGACGAAGCGACCTCTTCCTCCCGACGCCGTTGTCTGGCCTTCGCTAGTCGTCATCATTCAGTGTCTAGTAGTTTGTAGTCACATGCACTCGCCTTTCAGTCGATTGAGTTCGAATCGTTTCGCGTCTTCAGGAGTCAAAGTCGAGGACATTATTGACAACGTCGCATTGAACAGGGAATGATGACAAATCACTATCTAGCTTTCCTCGGTAGAGTTCTCGTCCACTGCCATGTCGTCCCTGGATGTCTCCGATGCTCCGTTGCTATTACTGGTCTCCTTGGCCGCTACGCCATCGTCATTGTCAACCGCCGATGACGGCTCGTCCGTGTCCATTCCGAGTGGCGTCTTCAACGTTTGCGACATCAACGTCGTGTGACCACTTGGTCCGGCGCCGTGCGTCGAGCCGGCAGCGCCTGCGCTCAATATCCCGCCACCGATCCCAAACCTCCTCATTTCCCCGCTTTCCGTTTCGCTAGAGCGACTTCTGCTCTCACGCCCTCGGTCGTTGTGATCCGCATAATCCCTTCTGCCTCCTTCTCCTTCATCATCCGAATCAGACAGTTCACCATCCGCCTGAACACGCGAATCGAGTAACCGCCGATGTCTTCGACTATCAGGCGGTATCAGGTCGTCATCTTGATTCATGTCGTCCATCGCATCATCCATGGGGGTCTTTGGAATGTCTGACAAGAGATTAGCTCAATGGTGAACGTCGGTGCTCAAGTCATACCCGTCATCTGCACGCTCGGAGGACCGTTCAACTTGTGCAGGTTTTCCATCACGATATTCTTCACCCGTTCCAAGTATCCCGGCGTGTTCATGTCTTCGGTGTTGGATGCCTTCACGTCTAGTTCATAGTCTGGTCCAAAATATTCGTAGTACTCGTTGACCGGTATGTCTTTCGAGTCCTTGTCAGTCACTTCCATCGTTGGACTTTGTCACGTCGCTCCTCACCTGGTCCGAGCTCTACCCCGGCAGCCAATCCTGTCTCGAACGCCCAGGCACGACTGACGTTTCGCATCGTATATCCCCCTCCACCAAGCAGTAGCAGAGGTTTGTTGAACGACTTTACAAATTTGACACAATTTGCGTGTCCTGACGACTGTTCAGTGAATGATGTGTATGTACCCGAAAAGTCAGGTACCTCTCATAGAAAGATTGAGACATCCAAGCTTGTCTCCGGATAATGAATCCGTGCCACACTGTAATACAATGGCCGACGGATCGTACGATTCCATTACTTGTCGTATTATCTGTATTTAGATTGGTCCGACGAGAACTGACGCCGGATATGGCTGCTTACCGGTTCAAAGACGGATTTATAGTTGTCATCCGAGACACCGTCTCGCAACGGAAAGTTCAGAGCGTAATGCTTTCCCTTGCCGATGCCCACATCCTGTTTTATTTATAGGGATTTATGGCCTTGGTTTCGACACGAGGCTACTCACGCGAAGTTCACCCGTCCCGGGGAAATATTCACCATACTTGTGAAAACTGACCGTCATAACGCGATCTGTAGTGTAGAATGCTTCTTCTACACCGTCACCGTGATGAACGTCGATGTCGATGTAGAGTACACGTGTATGATATCTGACATATCGTCAGGTTGGCGCGGGCGCCGGTCAGGTATGATCGGACTGACCGAAGCAGCTCCAGTATGCCGAGGACGATATCTGCGGAAGAGATTCAACCTAATGCCTTTCCAGAGTGTGCACGATTTACCATTGACATAGCAAAAACCACTAGCCTCGCTCTTTTTTGCATGGTGCAGTCCGCCTGCCCAGTTGATCGCGATGTCGCACTTGTCCCTGCTTAAGCGAGCAGCACCCTCTGTCAGGGGCCATTCATCAGCGAGAATTTCGAGACCGTAACTCGACCGACCCATTGAGCCACCGGCAGATATAGAACAATAGTCAAAAAGTCCGTCGAAAACGGGGCAATCATCCCCGACATTGTCTAATATATGCAGGAGGATGAGAATGAGGGTGACGTTGAGCTCACGCTTACATTTATGTTGTTCTTTAATGTAAGAATTCATGTTGCTAGGAGTTATTCTACTGAGAAAATCGACATACTCGTCAGAGTGGAACTGGGTCATCTCGCGTTTCGTGGCAGGCTTTGCGCGCTATCGGGCAGAACGTGAAGCCAGAACGGACGTGGCGCTACACACTCACGAAAATTTCCATCTTCTTGTACAGTCCATAGTTCATGACGAGGGAATGACACATCCGTATCCGTGTAGGCTTCATGCTGGTGACGGAGAGTTATTCAGACGGGCTCACGGAGCGAAATACATACGGATGACCAGGACCGTAGTGGAAGCCCCCGATGTCCGAGTCGAAGAAATAGCACTGGAATCAAGGTCCATTCGGAAAGAATGGTGAATTAGGCCCGACCAGCACTCGGGGGAAAGGGACACGTACAACTCGCTTCTTTTGGGATGCATCGTCAAGGGGCAGCATGCTCTCCGACATTTTGGACGAACGAGCGTGAATTTCAGCTTATGGGCGGGCTGGATCAACTCACGTGCACTGCCGGACAACTCACACCGCCGAAGGATGGATTCGACGTCAACTACTAAGTGTACAGACAGACAAGAAAGAGAATTGTCGGTAACAAATTAGATCGATCAAATCCTGGCTCTTCCTAGTGGGGCATCGCTTCCTCGGTACACCAACGTGGAAGGAGCGAACCCAAAATCGTCCGATAGAGATATGTCCTGTGTCAAGGGTTAGCGATAGAGACGACACGGGCGGGCGTGGGACGGACGAGTTCCCCGGCTATCACGCGGACCTACGGATTGAAGGTGTGTGGGCTATATGATATCAAAAAGACAATGATGCATACCATGGACCAATGATGGACGGCGTGGAGTGCCGCAAACCATAACTCCACTACGAGTGAGTGGAACGCATCGCAAGCGGACGTGTCCTTACCTCTCTCCCAAAGGTTGTCTTGACGGTATTAGAGAAGGGAGTCACAGCGTTCAGGGTGATGGCTTGATCGAGATCGATGGAAGGGGACGACTCGAGATCGTTGAGACGGGCAATCGCGGACAAGAAGGCTGTATGTGCTTCAGAGAGGCTGCTCTCCATGGGTGTGTTGCGACTGCGTACGTCGTAAGACAGGACGTAGGGCCGTGTGCCCGCTATGCAGTCGATCAGGAGAATGAAGTGATCCCGTGCGTGTCGTAGGTGTTTTCCTGTCTGCGATGTCAAGGCAAGCCGTGCGGGTAAAAGAGGGAGACGGTGTACCGATGGTGGAACCCGGGAGGTATTTGGACTGTACTGTAAGCTGACTGTCGTTAGTGAGGACATCGTCGACGAGGTGAAGCGCTTGGTTCAACACGGTGGTAGAGACGAAAAGCAGCTCGGACAAGTGGTCGCGGGCTGTCGACTCGGACATTATGGTTGACTACGTCGTCTGGCAAAATAGTGGCCACTCGTCGTGGAGGTCGACCTCGAGGGCAGATGGCAATCGATAACCGTACATATTTAACTCGGGCTACTACAATACATGTCCCTTGGATCCAAATTTCGAACAGCCCAGAGGAGGATAAAGATAGGCGGTTCGAACTCAAGGCAAGGCTAAACTTGGTCTGCCAGAGATGCTCCTAAAACCAACCGAGTTGGCGGATCAGAGACAGGCAAGTCGTCAGTAAAATCCGACGCGTCCACCGTCGTCGTCGCTCTGGTCCTGTCTAACTCCACCGCGTACTGCGAACGTCCCTTCCCGTCCCACCCCGGCTGATGTAAGCAACATATCATGGCCCGCTTCGACATATCCTCGCCTCTCTCACCATCCACCCACCAACATGCTTGCTTCGCTCAGAAAGGCCGGTTCCCTTGCTCGTGTACGGTCCAAACTTGCCTTTTAGACTTTGCACGTTCTGACGCGACATTCACCCAAGGCTGCCCATGCCGGCCAGCGCCGTTCCCTCTCTATACACGAGTACCAGTCCGTGGGCCTTCTCAACTCCGTATGTCGGTCTCATCTCGTCTTTCTCCTCTGCTCACCCCACTTGCAGTATGGCATCCCGACACCAAAGAGCATTGGTGCAAAGAGCCCTGAAGAGGCATTCAGCGTCGCAGAGAACTTTGGTACCACCTCCTTGTTTTTCGTGTGAACGCCAATCCCTCACTGTTCTCAATCGTTCACAGGCACAAACAGGCTTGTCATTAAGGCGCAGGTTCTTGCCGGCGGCCGAGGCAAGGGTTCCTTCGACAATGGATTCAAGGGAGGCGTACACACCCTCGACACGTATGCCTCTGTTCTTATGCATACCTCCCTCGTCGTACCCTGACTCTGCAACAGTCCAGAACAGGCACGGGAAATTGCAAGCAAGATGATCGGTGCAAAGTTGATCACAAAACAAACAGGTTCGGCTGGTAGGATCTGCAATGCGGTCAGTTCCCATTTTCGGAGTCATATCCATACCGCTCATCGTCTCTAGGTTATGCTCGCCGAGCGACGGGATCCCGCTCACGAGTACTACGTTGCGATTCTCAATGACCGTGTCACTCAAGGTCCTGTGCTGGTTGCATCCAATCAGGGTGGTATGAACATCGAGGAGGTCGCTGCCAAAGACCCCCAAGCTATAATTACCACTCCAATCGATGCCAAAAAGGGCGTCGATCCTTCGGTCGCTTTGGAGCTTGCAAAGACTCTCGGCTTCAAAGGCGCCGCGGCTCAACAGGAAGCTGCAGATATTTTCGTGTCCTTGTATAAAATATTCAAGGACAAGGATGCCACCCAGATAGAGATCAACCCCATGGCCGAGACCACCGATGGTCGCGTACTTTGGTATGCCGTCGCATTCTCATATGCGCGTAATTTACCTCGAACGATGTTCTTCTAGCATGGATGCCAAGTTTGGCTTTGACGACAATGCCGAGTTCCGGCAAAAAGACATCTTTGCTCTTCGTGATATCTCTCAAGAAGAACCGTCCGAGGTCGAGGCGCAAAAGGCCAATTTGAACTTCATCAAGCTGGACGGCAGCATCGGCTGTCTGGTCAACGGCGCCGGTTTGGCCATGGCCACCATGGACGTGTTGTCGCTACACGGCGGAAACCCTGCCAACTTCCTCGATGTGGGAGGGTACGAACACATTCCTGCTTTGTAGTCCGCCGTTCATCTTTTATGCAGAGGTGCCACACCGGAAACTGTCAAGAAGGCGTTCGAGATTCTTCTGACTGACCCCAAGGTCAAGAGTATCTTCATCAACATTTTTGGTGGTATCATGAGATGTGATTACATTGCTGAGGGCGTTATCCGCGCCACCAAGGAGCTCGACCTCTCCATCCCATTGGTCGTCCGGCTCAAGGGCACGAAAGAGACGGAAGCAAAGCAGTGCGTGTCCATCTTACCACTTACGGTGCGAGCGTCGCTGATCTATTGCCCAGATTGATCAAGGATTCCGGCCTCAAGATTATAGCCTTTGACGACCTTGACCCAGCTGCTCAGAAGGCTGTCCAGCTGGCAAATGCATAATGTAGAACTATTGATAGACATCTTGTTTCCTCTCTTAATATCCGTCTTTTGGTGTGTGAGTCCGCTCAGTGAAGAGAGAACAGGATAGAATTGCATTCAAAAGGAACAAATATCAATATATCATCCGACTGGACACATGTAGCGTGAGCAATTGTTATTACCATGATGGTCGAGAAAATGGAACATGGGTGTACATGGGATGTGGTGGAATGTGGTTTTGCGAGTGGGATGGTTGCTGCATGTGAGGTACCGCCATGTTTTCTGAGCGAGCCTGTCCGCGTTCTGGAGGACCAGAGTTCATAAATGGAGGCCGGTGACCAGGGGTCATCATAGCGGGTGGATGCATCAACACTGGACTACCGTTGTACATCGGTACGTTCGCTGGCGCAGCAGGGTGCATGACGGGGCTTAACATGGGCATCCCGCGCGGCCGTGGCCGCGCTGAGTTCGCAACGGATGGTGGCACATTTTGGGGGGAAAGACCAGGCGCGTAAACGGGATGGACCGGTGTTGGCGCAGGATATGCTACCATTTGCGTTGGGTAGGGAGAATGGACGGGTCCAACCCCACCGTTGTTCTGGGAGGTCTGCATAGGTACCCACATGGGTTGGTTGTACAACTGAGGATGCCCATTCATAGGTACACGCGGTATGGGGCTCGGCGCACTGGGAGGATACAACATTGTAGGACTCGGAGAGTGGGCAAGCATTGGCGACGAGAATGCAGCAAAGTGGGGGCGTACACCAGCACCAGTCGGAAAAGTAAAGGTCTGGGGACGTGAAGTGGGGCCATTCACAGCAGTTGGCGACAAAGGTGGTGGTCGGTGAGAGGATAAATTAGAGGAGGTCGGGACCTGCTGGAATGCACGCGTTACGTCGTGTATAGATATCTTCGAGGCCACTGCGGCACTGGTTGGTGGTGGTGTTTCACCATCCTCGGATTTGACTTCCTGAATGGTGAAAGGCAATGCAGTGAGGTCATCGGCGATACCTTCCAAGGAGTTGACGGCAGATATGGGCTCCTTGTCTGCGGTTTGAGACCATACAGCCCTAAGATGCTCTGGGTCAGGCGGCCTGGCAGGTGAGTCTTTGCTAGAGAAGCTCAATGGCGATTTTGTCCAGGGAGTATTGAACGATGCGGAAGCCGGTGTGCGCAACGATCGTTCAGACTGTAAAACATGAGTGAGATATGAACAGCATTAAAATCAATTTCACGCACTTCCTCGGACACCTTGCTTTCTACTTGGGTAATCAGGTTCAAAGTGGGAGGTTGCACGTCGCGGCTTGCTTCATCGATGGGACTTGAGATTGCAGCTGCCCCCTTGGGCCCCGAAGGAACCGTTGCCGTTGACGTCTCAGCAATCGACGAGGACAAGAGCATGCTCGATTCCGGCTGGGAAACTTGCACGCCTTCTTCCAGCTCACTGATTACTGTAAAATTGACGGTTGCCTTAGCATCCTGGAATGACGGCCCGGGGTCACGATAGAACCCGACCGCCTTTCCTTCGGGCAATTTTGGTTGTGTTCTCTGGCGCACCAAATACGTTTCTGATTTCGAAGAGATTTCTTGTGCGACTGTGGGTTTCGAAGGAAGCGCTGCAGTTTCAGGAGCTGGAGAACAGCTTGTAACGTCCAGAATAGGTGCCGTTTCCTCTGATGGTACGGCCTTCCTGTCTGTAGTGGAGGAAGTGGGTCCTCGACGCCACGTGAGAAGATCATCGACCGCCTTGGACCGTCCAGGTAATGTATTAGTTTTAGGCAACCCAGATGGTAGATTGACCTTGGGTAGATAAGCGGCGTGCATACGAGTCGCCCTGGGCAATTGAACTCTATACCTAGGTTTGTTGTTACCTTTGCCTAGAGGGGGACGCCTGAACAGAATTTCGTTCACCGACAAATCTCGTTTGCTCATGCCGTCGACGGGTGGGTCCCAAGACAGCGTATCGAAGCGAACATGACTGGACGAATTTTTAAGTAGGTGAAGTTGCCGTCTGGGAATCGAGTCTACTGGGAGAGAAACCGTAGGTAGCTTGACAACCAGAGTGACAGGTGGGGGGGAACTAGGAGGTTCGCAACCAGTGGGACCAAAGACATCTTGGTCCTGTCGGGACTGCCTCAGAGCTGGAGGCAACCATTTAGCATCTTTGGAGATATTTCTGCTTGGAACCAGGGGCTCTGGAACCCGCCCCTTTGACTTAGCAATGGAAGTACGCCAGTCCACAGATTCATTTGATGAAGCACCTCTGCCCGCGTCAACTTGCATGTCATCCAGAGCACCTTTAATGCGGGACATGACATCATCCAAGGCCGACATTCTGACTTGTCGGAATGGTGCTGGGCCTTTGCTTAAACGATGATGTTGGGTCGTCGGTGATGGTTGGCTCCGCGAAAAGGAATGTACGCCGTTGGGTCCAGAAAACGCTTGGGGATCATTTTCCCTCGTCCCTTGGATGGGTGCTGTCGAAACGAAAGATTGGGCCAGCTCGCTTGATGGATAAGCGGAAGCCTCCGGAACGATGGGGAGGGTATTACGTTCGAAGGATGGTGAAGTAAGTTTAGGAGCAAAGACAGACGCAGGGTCATCTTCGAAGAAATCACTCGCGATTGGTCGCAAGGGAAATGAACGACGGTCGGAAGACGCGGGTGAATGAGATGATGGTGCTGGTGTCGTCGAAGCCAATGAGACCTGCTCGTCTCCCACAAATTTGCCGAGATCGGAAAAATCGACGACCTCAAGATTATCATCGGCAGTGATACTGGATGAATCTTGGAACAACGACACGGATAGAGCTGGGAGCTGTTGCGGTTGGAGCCGTGTCTTGCTGCGCCATGAATCAACTTGTTCCGAGGGTGGAAGCGATTCATTCACAACGGTACCCGAACGAGGACCCTGAATTTCACTCTGGGGCCGTGCAACAGGTCTTAGCGAGGGTGGGCGTTCAATGGCATTGTGTTGAGTGAGTTCGGGAGATTCGTATTCCTTTGGATCAGTGGTGGACTGACTGGGATCCTGAGCAGATGTGACGGCTTGATGAATGGTCTCTACAGTAGCAGCCCCCTGGAAGGTGAGGTGTAAGTGATGTAGTTTGCAGGAAAGAGTGGGACTCGCTTGAGCTTCTTTCATTCGCGCTTCAAGCTCGGCTGCTTTCTTTCTCGCGCGTTCTTTCTCCTTTTCGCGTTCTTCCTCTTCCAATTGTCGTCTTTGTCTGGCACGCTCTGCAGATATATGCATAGCGGTCTTGTGCACACCTTCAATATCCAACACTGATGAAGTACCAGATAGTTGTGCATCAGAAGAGGCTGGTAATTGGGGTGCCTTGGAAGATTGTGCCGTTGCATTCGCAGGCAAAGCAGACAAATATTGCAACGGAGAATCTCGTGGTTGTGACCTTCGAGAGAAGGGGATATCCGAAGAGTGCGACGACCCTTGTTGAGCATCAGGAATTGAACTCGCAAAGGAGGCTGCTGAGAGTCGGCGATGTCGCTTCTCGCCGATACTGCGGGTATCGTGAAAGGAACCGTATGGGGGACCGGAGTCTTTGCTTCTGGCCTTGTTCTGGCCATAGTCAGTTCCGGAAGTATATGAACCACCATCACGGTCGGCAGGGCGTTTACCACTGAAATCGCCAGTATAACTCCTTGACGACTGCAAAATGTCGTGAGTCCCGCCATAAGGCTTCTGCAAAAAGTGCACAGAATGTACCGGACTATGAGGGAGAGCATCCCTGCTAAAACGAGTTTCAGAGGGTGAAAGAGCGGGTTCTGCCTGAGTATTTCGCCTTGAGAAACCGTGGTTGGGAGCAACTCGATTTGGAAAGCATGGGGTGGTGTAAGGCTCTAACCTATTAGAACGTTCATTGAAAAGTACCCTCGAGCCTTCCGCCGACGAGTGGCTGGGTTGAGAAGGGGTAGGTGAAACGGATATATGCTGAGAAGAACGACTGGGTAAATCTCTTTGGAGCACGAGAGGGGATTGCCTGGCGCGAGGCCAGCTACGATCAAAATCATCCGCAAACCTCTCTTCTTTGCTGACAGGCTCAGCTGAGACATGGTCAGTTGATGATTCTTCACCCACAGGAGAGGTAGCGGTGCTCGCCACAGGGGGTTGCCCGGTGGCAGGTGGAGCCACCTTGTACTGTCGTCCATCGCCAAACTCGATAATGTTGCCGAAAAAGTTGTCGTCATCTTCTTCCATCTATGAAAATCAAAAGAAGAAAAACAAAGGAATTTGAGGTGAAATGAAGACGAACCTCGTCCCAGTGATGGGCGTTCGGATCGAGATGGACGCCTCTGAAGGCATCGGCTTCCTGGGGTGCTGCTCTCCTCGGGGAGAGGGAATCGTCGGGTTTTGGCTCCTCTGGTTTGAGAAGACGACCTGTTGGAGAATGATTACATGAGACAAGTCGACGGAGGCGAGCGACTAGCCTTGGGCAACCTCTGCTGCGGTGGGGAAATCGCTGCTCGGAGCAGAGTCAGTGGATGCGTGAAGAGATTTTGGGATCCCCCAAGCAGATTTTGCGGGAGTATCCTTTTTGACGAGAGGGGAAGAGGATGGCATGGCACTCCTTGGTTGTGGCTGTATGACCTTGCCGACGTGGGGAAACGGGTGCGGGACGGGTGCGGGTGCGGGTGGCTGGGGGGGGAGGGCAATTGAGGAGGCGGCGGGGGTGGCGGAGACGGGCGGGGTAGCGGAGGAAGGGCGGGACCATCCCGGACCGGCTGTCGTGGACAGCTGGGCGGTGGAGGTGAGCTTTGCGGTGACAAGCTTTGAGTGGGACGCAGAGGGCTGAGGTGGAGGGCGGGCTGGATACGGGACGAGGTGAGAGAGAAGAAGGAGAAGGAAGAGAGAGCGTACGGGCAGGACTGCCGGACTTGGCTGCTGCCGCTGCTGCGAGGGAGGCAGCGACGGACGCGGTGGCAGAGGAGGAAGAGTTCTTCTGCAGGAACTTCTTGTTGATGTTGACGGTGTTGAAACGCTTTGGGTGGGGGATGACGAACGGGGAGGAGGATACGGAGACGTTGCTGGGTGGGTCTGAGCGTGACGAGACGGTGTGGTCGTCCACCGGATTCACGGGGAGGGGAACTCCGTTGGGTTCATCACGGTCTGGCTTGTCGTCCGTGTGGGCCATTAAACGCGCCTCGAGAGGCTGAATCGGATAACCTGGAGCGTGTCCTGGACGTCAGCGCGGTCGACATTCAGGAAACGACATCCGACGACGAGCTCACGTTGTCGTCGAGATTTGCAGGCTTGCTCAACGCGCGGCTGAGCGATATGTGCGTGCTCGCTGCAGCTGATCCAATAACGAAATAGCAGACGTGCACCGTCTCCTCTCCTTATTCGGCAAACAAGTATGCACTATCAACACTACACTACACTTCACTACACTACACTACCGCCAGTTCCCCCTCTCTGATCCCCAGTCGTCCAATCTCCCCCTCCAGCGCGACGTTCGCCATCTCGATCTGCAGTATGCTCGACAGCAGCGCCGTCCACCGCGTCTCCAGCGTCGTCAGCTGCGCACCATACCGTGTCTCGTATAGCACATCAGCATCTCTCTCCAAAAAAAAACCGACGCCAGTACCTGCGAGTTCTTTCGCTCCCGGTTCAGTCCCGTCGTCAGCTCTTTCAGGTCCTCCAGCGCCTTCTCCGCCTGCTTCGCCGTCTCCTCCAGTAAATAGTTGGTGATGCGCCATGCATTCGGGCCATACGTTTGCAGCAGCGCGAGGTTCGTTTGCCTGTCATCACCACGTCAATCCCCCATCGCCTTCCCCGGACTGGCAGACACACCGCAACCGCTGGTGTTCGAGCTGAGCACGTGCATTTTGAAGCGCTTCCCGCCATTCTTCATCAGTCCCTGGCGACGACATGGGTGCCGGCAGCTGGTACCTCACAGTATCCAGTGAGGGCAGCGGCTGGTGCGCCTCTACACGCGCAAGCTCTTCAGCCAGCAATGGATGGTTCTGTCCGACTGAGCCGGTTCAAACAAAGGTGTGCGTGACAACCAACCTTGAACAATTCCACCGGCGGTGGGACGAGCGGATGCATCGTCTGCGGCGGTTTCGGCTCACGCGCCAGTTCCTTCTCCACCTTTTCTTTCAGTATCGGATATTGCTCCAGATCATTGTCGTAGTACGGGAGTGAATCGAATCCCGTCGTTATGTCGTCCATAGTAAAGTAAAAGTCGACATCCCAATTTCCTACTCCGACTCTCCCGTTCTGTCATTCACGATTCAACAATGGCCTTGCGCGCCCCTGGTATCCTCAGGCTCGCCTCTCCCCGACCCAGCACGGTCCTACGCCGTACCATACAGTCCTCAGCTTCGTCCAGAGGTACCCGTTTCCCTCCAATCCCAGACCTGTGCTCATACAACCTCAGCTTCCGTATCCCCGTTTATCGAGCCTACCTCTCCGAACCCCACAGCGACAAAATATGCAAAGACAACAGAGTCCCTCCACACCTACGGCTCCTATTTGACCCACTGTCTTCCAAAGTTCGTCCAGCAATTTTCCGTTCTCAAGGATGAACTCGTCCTTCACGTCGCCCCCTCCGCAATAATTCCTGTCCTCTCCTTCCTTCGAGATCACTCCCAGTGTCAGTTCAAGTCCGTCGTCGATATCACCGCAGTAGATTTCCCTGAGAGAGAGAAACGCTTCGAGGTTGTATACAACTTGCTCAGCGTCAAGCACGCCGGACGAATTCGCGTAAAGACCTACGCCGGAGAGGCCGACCCGGTACCGAGCGTCGTCTCTCTCTTTCGTGGCGCAGACTGGTATGAGAGAGAGGTATGGGACATGTTTGGTGTCTTCTTTTCCGGCCACCCAGACCTGTATGTCTGTCACTCGTGCTATCGTCCCTCGTCGTTCACCCAATATCCAGGCGTCGCATATTGACGGATTATGGTCCGTGACTTGTACTGTCCTACTTTTTCGTGTCTGACACGTATATATCCAGGCTTCGATGGCCATCCCTTGCGCAAGGATTTCCCTTTGACCGTAAGTCATCCAAACCCCCCGTAATTATTGCCATAAGACCTCTTTAGGGATACACGGAAGTCCGCTACGACGAAGAGCGGAAGCGTGTCGTCTACGAGCCGTTGCAACTTACACAGGCATTCCGGTAACTCATCGCTCTGTACTTGTGTCGTCAGCTTTATTCACCACTTTCGCTAGGAATTTCGAATCGCTCTCGCCTTGGGAGCAAGTCGGTGCTGGCACTGAGCCGATCAGACCTGCAGAACTTACATCGGTTCCTCCCCCAAAGCAAGAAGAGCCACCAAAGAAATGAGAAAATGACTGTTCGCTGCTTAATCATACACGTGTTGGTACACCATAGACATGAGAGTGCATCCGTGACATAGATAAACGTTACGTTGTCTCTGCATACTCATGGTATTTCGTCGTTGGAATCAGGTGCATTACCTTCATTTGGTGCATCATTCTTCGCCCACCCCATCCTGGATGCAAGATAGTCCTGTCCAAGAACTTCTACAGCAACCCTCAATGAATCTGCAACATGTTCTTCAATCCAGTCGTACTGATCCCAGATTCGCAGCCAACTAGCAGGAATGGCTTGTGTCATAGTAGTGTGCATCAGCTGGTGTCCAGGATCAGCGAGGTGCAAGATAAATTGCAAATAAGTGTCTGTCGCGCCTGCAGCAGCCTGCGACAACTGAGGAAGGATATATGATCGTGTGAAAGGCTGAATCCGAAGATAGACCGAAGAATAGATGACTGGGTTGTCGACCGAGGACTCCTTTTTGGGTGCCTCGGTCTGCTTCCTGATCAGTTCGTCCAAATTGGCCTGAAATGTGTGTCAACAACCACACCTACTCGACACAGTAGTAGAATACCTGAGCGAGCGTCAACGCAGACTCATAACCGTCCGCAGCGTTGAGTTCTCGCGTGGAATCCGCAGAGTCCTTGGGTCTGGACTCTTCGCCGCGGTTGACAATGAGGTCACCGCCTTCGACTTGTTCCATGATCTGCATACAATGGCTAAGCAAGGAGAACAGCGAGCGACAATACAACTTACTCGCGTCAGTGAGCGATACACCAGGGTCTCGATCCCATCATATCCCTGCATGTCATGGCTAAGCCAGACCTGAATAACCTCGTGCTCCGAGATTGGTGGAGCAACAACATTCAATATGTCGTTGAGAGTAGACAATCCAACTCGTTTGAAGTCCTGGCCTGAGGATCGTTAGGAGTCTCATACAACTGCGTCGTCTTTGCATACCAAGTTTGTCCAGCTGGGCCGTCTTTGCGTATTCGAGGACACCTTCTCCCCATTTGCTGACCTGTTCATTCTTTGGCAAGTTCTTCACTTGCTCGTCGACGACGGTCCTCGCTTGCTGATACGCAGCAGAGGCGCTGCTCCATACGTTCGACCATCCCCACCTTCCTGAAGAATTCGAAGCAGACAACGTCACCGTCACCTCAGGTCTGGGGGCGGCGGTCGCTCCACCAGCAGACTCGGGCTTGCTGGACAAGGAAGACGTGGAGGACGATGGATGCACACCGACCCTGACGCGTTCGGTGCCTTTGCGAAGAGAGGGAGTTCCGGCGCGCGAGATGGGTCGGTCTATCGATGGGGCAGTCGAACGGGTTGGTTCTGAGCTCTTCTGGGTGATTTCGTCGATGAAAGCAAGGACCTCGGCGTGATCGCCTTCGTTGCCTGCATGCGAATCGGAGGGTGTAGTTTGGTGATAGGTTGGCGGACCAGCAGGCTGGAGGTTGTCGAGGTCGTCGAGGAACTGAAGGGCCTCCTCCTGCTTGGACTTTGCTTTGGATGTCATGTCGGAACGGGTCCGCGATGGTGCACATCCAAGACGGGCAAATGGCGCGCAGTGGGGTATCGCATGTTACCTAATCAGAGTCTAAACGTCTCTCGAGTCGACTTCAATCATTCAAACTAGTTTTGAGAACATGCCAAAGAGGAAAAAAGCTAAAGAAGAGGAGGTGTACCACGTCGGTATGCCATCTTCTTGCATCGCACCACGTCGTGACTGTAACAGATTTACAGAAGTCATCACGAAAGCACGCGTCAGCGATGACGGTGAATGGGTGAGTGGCTCGTTCAGACAAGATACGTCCCAATGCAAACACCCTTTGTCAGGAATATTTTGTGAAGGTAATTAATACTATTTGCTGACAGGAATATTTCCCACTCAATTCGACCTCACAGTGGGCTGGCTACGATTCAGATGCAGACAGGTGAACATGTCACAGAATACAACTGTACATTCTTTGTTGTACTTAACGATCGCAGCTGGGAGCCGTCAGAGAACGTAAAGCAGTGCAACCGGCTGCTCGTGAGCTTTTGGAAACACATCGGTATGGATAATAAAGACTATCCTTTCGGCTACGAGGTAGCAGCCGACGAAAGCTGGATTGGTTCGTGATCCATGGCGCTAGTTTTGGTGTGCTCTTAGCTGTTCACAGACAAAGAGAAACGCTATTTTGCGGAGACATTTGTCAAACCCTCTAAACGAAAGTCAGATCAGACGACAAGAATGGTTAGTCATGTTGGGAAACCATCGACCCGAGTTTCATTGGCTCCGCTGCTTTGTAGGAGTCAGAAAGTCCCGTGGAAATCTCTGAAAGTTCGGATGAGGCGCCGCGAGTGTCATCTGGCAAGCCCAGTAAGGCACGTGTAGTCGATACAGAAGTACGTGTCCTCGCTTTACCTTTGTCTTTGTTCTTTATCGATTTCCCCCATACATTGTTCTAGTCTGGTTCCGGGTCGGAGTCCGATGGTCATTCGCGCAAGCAAGCAGACGCACGTCCTAAAGCTACCACACCACGTTCGAAGGTACCTTCCAATGTAACTCTCGTTTCCTTGGTCCTCTACGGCGGCTACACTTTATAACAGGCACCGGCTCCAGCAAAGCGACAAGCAATGCCGCCAACGGCTAGTGGCTCAATGTCCATCGCGCCGCCCAGGGCCCCCGTCATACGCACTCATCAGGAGCAAAGAACCAATCCGTTGGTTAAGTCTATGGATATACCCTCTGCAAGTGTCGAGGCCGGCAGCTCGCTCTCCACCAAGCAACGCATAGCTGCTGGCGTTCCACCGCCTCCTACTGGCCCCAAGCCGCTTCAACCTCCACCCAAGTCGTTGTCAAAGCTTTCATTCAAAAAGAACAAGCAACCCATTCCTCCCGGCGCCCAGACAAATGACCATCCAGTACCAAGCCCATCTACTGTAACACCAAAATCACCCGTCGCTCAATCTACGGATATCACAAATATTGCTGAAGTGGTTGCCTCTCCCCACCCACTGGATGCTGACCAGCCAGATGATTATTTTGGTTCTATCTTGGATGATGGTGGACCACCACATGCAAGGTATGTGGTTGAAATAAAATAGGGCCCACTGACTTAAAGATGTATAATAGTCCTCACATCTCCACTGTTGCTTTACCACCAAAATTGCAGGAAGAAATAAATGTAGAGGCATTTCTGAAAACTGTGGATATTCCTGAGTGAGTTTCATGTTATTATTGTCTTCCACAACTAATGCCTTAATCCAAATCCATCAGGCTTACCTGCCCCTTGTGAGCAGTATTTTTCATGAGCTCCATTTCATCAGAACTTAAACCTTTTGGTTCACTAAGGGAGATGAATGTAATGGTTCAACAGCCTGACCAACCAATGACTGGGTTATCCAAGATATTGTCCATACCAAAGTATGTCAGATTGGGTAACAACATTATTGTCCTAATCTTGTCTTTAGAATACCCAAAAAATGGAAATGGTCTGGTGACTTATTTGTTGGCACTTCTGAGAGCAAAACAGAGCTTCTTTGTGGTGTCACTATTTCTGAACCCAATGGCACAAGCAATAGCTCTCATATCAATCTTTTGCTCTCCTCCTTAGACTCTCTCCAGATCTCAAAGTTGTATCCTATCATGGATTTGTTTCCTGTTTTTCGAGCATGTGGAAAACCACAGTACTTTGGCAGGCTTGAGCCAAATGAGTCCAGTGAAGAGGTGGTCATAGATGGGTTGGAACACCATTTAACAAATGAAGAACTGGTTAGTCTTGTTTTCATTCTACCTCCCATCTCAAAGATTCTGTTCCATAGGCTGCAATAATTCCACTGCTTCTTGATGGCACTGAAGTTGCAGTACTTGTTGTCTTTCCCAGGGCACTTCAAGGGTTAACCAAGTTCCTACAAGTGCCAGACCACCTACTTTCTGGAACTCCACTACTTGTGGTTCTCCTGCCACTTTTAGTGTCAATGATGGCAGCCACCAAAGCTGTTGGAAGGACCATTGGGACTTTACAGCATACTTTACAGGATGATCTCATGCTCCATAAACATTCCCAAGATGCTATGCTGCATCAGGCAATGTCCCTGCTGTGTTTTCCAAAGGCACTGTTGGATTTTCTCAATGGTGCCCCAGGGAAAGGGTATTGTATTTGGCCCATGCCTGATCAGTCATCACCAAGGCTGGATGCTGTCATGCTCCAATCCATCCTCAAATCAACCAAGCTTGTACCAACCAAGTTGCAGGAAGATGTTAGGTTTATCTTTATATCCAATGTGCACTTGGAAATGCTGCATACAATGCCAACTTTGGTTGCAAAACGAGTCAACTCCCCTGAAACACAATTTTGGACATATGGATACTCACCTAAGGTGACTTGTGAGAGATGGATAGTTCAAGAAATTTATCCATTAGGTATGTGATATTTATCTAATAATCATCCATTTCTGTCTAAAGATTTTTCAAGGGGGGATTGTGACCTTTACCTCCTCTGCACTCATTGAAGATCCAATTGGCTGTGAGCAGTTGATATCACAAATCAAGGAGCATCCTTTTTGGGACTGTTTTCTTATCCCTGAGGTTGTGGCTATGGTTCACCTGCTATCTGGCAATGGTGATCTGAGTCCTCCTAGGTGAGATTCATCCTTGAGTTGAAGGAATCAAGATCTTATGATTTTAGTGAATTATACTTGGGCCCTATCCTGGACTTCATCAATCAAGGGACAATTTCTGTGATCAGAATGCCCAAAAAGGCATATTCAGATACAGCTCCCAGACTTTCTGAGCTTTTTCATCCACCTTGTGCCAATCAGCATGAACTCCTGCAAGTTTACCTTGGGATTCTCAGAAGCCAGCCCATCACTGAAGGCATGACAAATGAACAGCTCATTGTATTTACAAACAATGAGATTTCCAAAGACCTATCAAATGCCCAGATTCAACCAACATTCATGGAGAACTACAGGAGATTTGTGGCAATCAAAGCCAACTTTGAGGATGCCCTGCCATATGATAAAGATGGAGTAGGTCTTTCATTGTACACCTTATAATTTCCATTGATCATACTCCAGCTTGAATGGTCGACAGTCTCCCAATTTAGCTTTGGTGATGATTACTTTCAGTCATAAATACTATAGGATCAATGCTAGTACAGTTGCATACCTACATGGATACAATTCTTGAGGCATCTGCATGCAGGACATTGATTGACAGAGTCGGCTACCAAAAATATATGTTGCCAACAAGTTGTTTCAAGTTGCCATGTGATTGCTGTGCCGGTTTTAGACCAGTGCTTGTATCCGGACCTTGATCTGTGTTGTTTTGGACCAAGTGCTGAACCTGCCTCGTTGCCCCCAATGCCAGATCTCAACGTTTTATTGCTCAACCCTGCTTTTCATGATTTCCTCGCAATCGTTAAAGGTGCAAGGAACGGGTTCGTCTACGGTGTCAAAGTCAGATTCCCTCATGCCCTTATCATGGCGATACTATTTGGACGTGGAGAGTAGGTTCGCCCCTGCGCTCGCTCCAGCTGTTTGTTAATTTTTGCGAGTTACTAGCTGGAAGACGCGCTGTCGTGTCATTTACCAAGCAACGAAGCAGCATGCCTTCAATCTCGCCAAGTTCGTCTCTCTGTACAAGCTTCTGATGTTGCTCCAGAGGAAAGCGAACGGCGGCAAGGAGTACAGTGCAGACACGTTCATCTCTGGGTTGATTGGAGGATATGTCGTGTTCGGGGACAGGACCGCCGTGAACGAGCAGGTACGCTGCACTCGCGCTAAGTGCTACGTGGCCATGCTTAACTTTGCTCCGAGATTGTGCTCTACGTGGTTTCGAGGGTGATTGCAGCGTTCTTACCCCGTGCGGGGACTCCTTATTCAAAGGCGCCGCTGCCGAGTGGATCCACCGTCGCTCGACCTATCCCACCAGACTCGAGATACTTTTCAGTTTTCGCGGCATTGGCATGGGGTGCCGTGATGTGGTTGTTCAAGAACCGGGGCGAGAGTATCCAACCTGGCATGTTCAACTCTATGAACTACTTATACCGCGACTCGGAGGTTTGGAAGGATCTTAGAACACTTCTTTGGCATAACACATAGTCTCTCAAGGCATCTACCTTCACCCTCTCTGGAACGCATGAGTGCTAGAGGCCCCATTCCCAGCTAGAATGCCGCTACCACCTAGTTACCCTCGTCTTGTGGTGGCAGATAGTCTACAGTTCTTGGAATTCTAGTACACTTGTACTGAACGGTTCGTGAGCAGAAGTTTCACGCTGAAGGCGAACGCGCAATTCACCCTGAGCATTTCGACCGCTGCTGAGCACGCCCTGGAGCATGTCCTACAAGAGTCAAAGGTTTTCAAGAGCACACCCATCCCAGCCGCTACGTCCGTCGCTGGTGGATCGTGAGCAATTTCCGGTGGAGAGCACTGATTAGACCTCGTACCTGCCTCAACGTGGGCAGCCAGCGACATCCGAGCGCTGTTCCATGCGTGAACAGTATTCTCCTGGTGAGGAGGACACGCGCCATATCCAAACGGAAAGATGTCTTCTCGTAAAAGGATCGTTTTCAGCTGCTGGATTCTGTAGTCGTGCAGTCGAACAAGATCATGGTATGCGGACACGGAGGGGAAGAGTGCAATTTGCTTCTTGGAGTAGACGGACAGGGGAGGCTGCAAGAGGTATGCACTCGCTTCGGCTGCAACGTCATTGAGAGCGTTTTTCGTGGCGAACGCGTACACTTCGAGGGGATGAACGGCGGCGTTGGCAAGTAGATGCGCGTGAAAGGTACGTCGGAGAGGATCTGAAAGCTCGTATTTATCAGCCAATCGGAGCATGTCCGGGAGAAGCGGAAATGGAATGAGAGCCCCTTGGTATAATGAAACGGGGTTTCCCATCCGACGCGTTCGAGGAGCGGATGGGGAAAGTGAGGGTGGTGGAGGTGGATAGTGCAGCAGCCTGAGCAGCAGGCGTAGTGTGGTGACGGATTCGTCCAACTCTAGGACTTGGGCGGCATCTTGAACCTCGTCAGCAAAGTCGCAGCACAGGAACATGTTCCCTGTGATGTCATATCGTTAGCTTTCTATTTGGTTAGAAGGCGACAGATGGCGAACGAAAGACTTCGGATGTTCGGAGTGCACTCCTGTGCACGTAGAATTCGTGCTTGTCAGACATCGACCTGACCCGAAAGTCGGGCGTTTCGGGCGAATGGAAGTCATCGAACATGGTAATGGTATCTCGAGCGCTGGGTACGGCAAGGTACAATTAAACTGCCATTTTTATAACCATCATCCAATGAGATGCACTGAGGGGCGACGTGGCTACACAGCTGGCCGCAGTAAATTGAAACCGCAACCAGACGAGTCATATCGAATCAAAAAGAAAAGCCAAATGTGTAGACGGGTGTTTCCATGCATTGCAAAATACATCGTAGACCTAAATCACGTATGACACAGCGTGAGACGACGAAATGATGTGACGAGGTTAGAAGAGGGGCAACAGCCTGGAAAATCGAAAAAGGAAAACCAAAGAGGTGAGGAGAGAAAGAGGAAGAAGGGGATGCATGCCCAAAAGTGAGTGGAGTCATGAAGAGCAAATGGCGATGGAGGTATCATCAGAGAGGTAAAGGGGACTGCCAAAATCTAACACAGAAAGAGCTTGAAGAATATCCATCACATCACTACACACTTCGGCTTCTTGGGATCCTTGGGGGGCTTATCACCCTGTTTGCCATTTGATCCGCCAGCCTCCAACCGTTTCGTCTGTCGTAGGGCGCGAACGAGATTTGTAAAAAGTAGCTCCACGTTGTACGCGGTCCTGGCCGATGTCTCCATGAACTCGCATCCGAACGTCCGCGCAAGTGCGATGCCTTCTTCGCGTGATACCTCACGTTCGTAAGTCTTGTCGCACTTGTTGCCAACCAACATGAAAATTGGTTTTTGACGCTTCACTTTGAGCATCGATTGCCGGAAGACTTCGAGCCGTTCGAAGGTCGAGCGCGAAGCAATCGAGTACACGAGTATGAACCCTTGACCCTCGCTGCAGGGGTCGGTTAAGTGGCCATCAAAAAAGGGTGACGTGGGGTACTGACCGTACCCATTGGTCTCTAAGGGTAGCGTACTCCTCTAAGGAGATGGTGAGATCGGGGGGTCCGAGGATAAGGAGAAGAGGTACCTTGTCCAGCGGTGTCAATGACCTCTACGAAGCACATCTTGTTGTCTACGATGAGCTGTTTCCTGTAAGCATCTTCTATCGTCGGGTCATACGTCTGGAGAGGAGGAAAAATGAATCAAGAGGGGCAGAGGCAAGCAAGGGTCATACCTCTGTGATGGAAGGGTGAGCGGAGGAGTTAAGGATGACATGTGCTGTGTGGACTCACCCACGAAGCAATTTAGGGTGAACTGAAATGGGATCGATCAGTGGGGGTGTGTTATGAGAGAGGGAGATACATGCTTGGACAGCCAGTGCTGTTTTGCCGACACCACCATCACCCAAGACGGCCACTCGCCAACTGTCCATGGTCTGTCAACAGAAAAAAAAAAGACGGAGTCTTGTCGAAAAAGTAGGATTGGGAAAGAGGTGTGTGGGATGCGAACGAGTTCTATGGGCGGTATTGAGCGTCAGAGCGGTAGAGGGAGGAAGGGACTGACCTGGGTGCAGATGAGAGAAGGAAAGGGGAAGAAAGGAAGAATATGTCGTGCAAAATCGTGCAAGGTCGTAAAAATGAAGGCACTGTAGTGAGGTCAGAAGACGGCGTTGATCAAAGTCGCTCTCCTCCTTTCAAGCGTCTGCGAGTTTCGAATCCGGGATCACCCCAAACTCCTCTCATTTTTGTCCCTAATCCTCGCCAAACCTGGAAATAATCCACAAATTATATTTACCCACAATCTATCACCTCACTTGATTCTCCTTGCAATGCTTTGACGACTCGTGACCACTCCGGTTCCTCCCTGGCTTGCCAGACCCTCTCTGGACCCGAGGTTGCAAGGTTGCTCTTGAACGAGCGTCCACTCATCCGTGCGTAATCGTCCTGCAAGCCTCGAGTAGACCCTGCCTTCGTAGCGCGCTCGATCCCCGGATCTCACCACTCGTTTGAGAAGCCGTAACGACAAGCCTGGAAGATTCCTGTGATGCTGGGACCCGCGGGACGGATTTGCCGTCCCGCGATGGCCACCTCAAATGACAAGACTTGCCGATCAAGGGGAATCAGAATCGGTTTTTGACGCTGCGAACATCGCTTGCACAACCCCCAGAGCTTATCGCCACCGGAACAAAGCGTAATCGAGAAAAGTGAGCTTAACGTCGGATCCAAGCTACATGATTTCTGGAACAAAACAACAACAACAAAATACGCCACTCTGCGTCGTTGTCCTGGGTCGAACAGTCGAGTAGAGAAATGAAGTGATTGATGCAATGTCTTCCTTCCAGGCTCCAGTACCACCACACAGTCATCAGAGAATGCGGGTAAAGTTAGGTTTACAACACGCCTCTGCCTCGTTCTCGGCTGCGTTGAGGAATGGACCCGAGGACGCGAAAAAAAAAAAAAGGGGGATAAAAAACGAGGGGGCAAACCCCAATCCTATCGATTGATCAACGGCCAAGGTTCGCCATCAACAATAACAATAATCACTTGGTACCGAACCTCGTCGGGAGTGTCATGCAAAACCAATGTGTGCCGACCGATGCCGACATTTGATTAATGATGAGAAGGTCCTGGGTGATCGTGGTCGTTTCGGTCATCGTTAAAGTAACAATTCTACGTAGGTGCACAACGAGAACCCTGGCACCGTTGCCATAGTTTTGTCCTGTATAGACAGCCAGTTCGAACCGTTAATTCTGAGTTTGAGACGCATCTAAATAGCGCACCCCTAAGCGACACTTTTGACTTCAAATCTAGGTTGAGGTACGTTAAAGATAACGAACCGAACTGTTGTGGATGCGTCAGTTCCCGACGGTGACGTGGTCAACATGTGAATCATTCAGTTCACTTGTGGACAGTTCAGACGGTCCGACTGACAGCACCTATTAATGTGGTCAGCATCCTTTCCGTTGTCCAGCTGGTGGTCCACTGGCACTGATCACGCAGCGGCCCAGCAACCTGATCTGTGAAACGTCACACGTCGGGTATATTTGATAGGTCGAGGCTCAAACAAGGGGCGGCCAGCTGACCGAGACCGGCACACATCTTTCTCTATTCGCTAATGCTTCGTACGTGCCTACTTGGCTAGAGGGCACACTACAGGTATAGGTATAGGTAACTCAATCCGTATCTCTATGCTAATAAGACAATGGGGGTGGCATGTCATAATCATCGAATAAGAACATCAAAGACCCGACAACGAAAAGTACGCGGTGGCTGGCGCTCGTAGACGCTGTACAGAGGAAGGGGGTGTGGTCAGTCTTGTCGACTGAATTCTCCTTGTGTCAAGTCAAGGATAAAGGTCGTCGTGAAATTCTGGGGAGGCTGGATGAGTTTAACGGGTTTCGCCGAGGAGAGGGCGGTATTTTGTGATATAGAGGCAAACGGTCGGATGGGGCGAGAGGGAGCAAATTGGGGGTTACGACGTGGCAATTGTCGTGGGGGAGGGGAGAGAGACTTGTGGTCGGGCCCAGCCAGTGGGGAAGAAATGTACTGAGAAGGAGCAGCGAGCTGTGAGCGCGTGGACGACATTGTTAGGGTTGCTGTCAAAAGAAAAGAAAAGAGGGGGGGTAAGAGAAGAGCGGCTGGATGAAGAACAGAGACTAACCCATGGCAAAGGATTGTGGATGACAGCGGTCTCAGACTTGCCGTCGTTTGGGTTGATTTATATGTACTGCCGATTTGCTGGGGGATTGAAAGAAGCGGACCTGTTGGGGTTCGGCAGTGACAGATTAAACACTCACAAACAGAATGGCTGTGCAACAGCGACGTGTAAATTTATTTGTATTGGTTGTGTGTAACAAAGTACAGGTTATACAAACGCAGACGCATCCAGTGTCGATGAAAAAAAAAAAAAAAAAAAGAATGGTTAATGCGCAGATAGATGATACACCGAGGAACCTCTACTTTCCGACAAGAAAAAAAAAAAAAAAGTGTGTCAATTGCAAAAAGAATGAAAAATTAAAAATTAAAGAGAAAGTGGGAAAATGTGGGTGGTCAAAGGGTCAAGATGAACGATGACTTGTAAGTTTCAATTAAATGAGACTGCTGAGGTTGTGAATGATATCGTCCATGGAATAATACAACTCGGGCAACGGCTGGTGTCGGGTCACAAAACTGTGACCCTGTTTCGCGATCGCGCCCGGCCGTGATGTATACCCAATTAGGATTGACACGTTAACTGCCACAACGGTGCGTTGTGGATGATGATGAGATCGAAGAGAGCTTGTGGTGTTCGCGAATATGGTGTTGAAGAGGTCCACTCTGGCAGTGAGACCGTCGAAATAATGTTTATATACCATGCGAACTGGAGTGTGCGCTGGAGTGCAGCGGTAGCCTTTATTGGACGTCGACGAGGAGATTGCGTTCGAGAATATATTTCCCTTCCTTGTATTTCTGGGATGATTCAAACGCTCGGTCCTGAAACGGCAGCAGAATGAGACGGTTTCAGATGACGGCAGGTGGACACGAACGTATTTCCATCCTAGTATAGTGGCGCACTTGACGCAGTAAATGTCCCGGACAGTGTGATTGCCTGTCGTCATTTGGCGGTCATTGGGTTCGCCTTCGACGACGTTGACACTGCGACAAGTCTGAGCTGTCGCTGGATGCGGAGATGATGAGAAAGTACATACACTCCATCAAACAGATAGGCACGTCCGTGCTGGCCATTGAAAGCCTTCAGAGATATCAGTGGCGTGCACGGGGAGCATCGGAGGGGTAGACTCACACGAGATATCATCGAGTGGATGGTCGCAAGATGGGTCTTGCACTTTGAACAGCCGTAGATGCGCTCCCCGGCGAGATAGCGACGGTATTTCATGCCCATGACGAGAAGAGATGCTGGTGCGGAGTGTTGGGGCCGAAAGCGGGTGAAATGTCTGAGTGGGCTGCTGGTGCTGCGACGGACACAGAGCGGCCTGTTCTTTATACGACGGACGTGTGAAGGCAAGCAGAGGGGACGTCGAGGCGGAATCAAGCTACCTTGGTCGACTGACTCGGAGTGTCGGGAGAGTACGCCTCATTTAGGTTTTCCCACCTTACAACCGTCATCGATTATCACCAACTAAATGTGCGCGTTTCGTCGTTAACAACGCTCTAACGCCAATCCGTGCGTGTCCACAGTGCCCGAAATACCGTTCCAGTTCGTATGTGGTATTTTCGTCGCAGTAGCGTCGCCCCGACCCGCAGCGGTGTCATAGGTCCCGTGGCGGTGATCGAGGTCCACGGCATGGGCATGTGTGCTCGACGTCGTCTCGCTCGACTTTTGGCTGTGATTTAGTCAATGAATCGTAGGAAAATGTCTCAAGGTCTGTCTCGTCTCTTCCATCTCCCTCTTCCTCTCCCTCTCACACGTCCTCGTCCACCAGACAGGCTCGTTCCCATCTTGTCGCGTGCACTCCATCGCATCCGCACGACACCCCCCCGCATCATTGCATCCCCCGCAACTCGTACGTATCCTCCCCCCCCCTCCCTCCCCCTTTCTCTCTACCCCCCCCCGCCCC